>JAOBYE010706739.1:0-11426 GCA_025403585.1 Parazoanthus swiftii
CCCCCCCCCCCCCCCCCCCCCCCCCCCCCCCCCCCCCCCCCCCCCCCCCCCCCCCCCCCCCCCCCCCCCCGCAGGGGTGTGGAATATTGTCCTATTCACGAACTAATGCACGTTTTGCTAATATATTTCCTCTTTAGAGTAAAACAAACTTTGCAGTAAATCTACTAAATTTTTTTCTCTTACATAAAACATCAACACAACATTTACTACAAATTTTTTCATATGTATAAAACAAAACTTTGCAGTGGATTTGTATATATAAATGATTTATATCTTACCGAGAAAATTTTTTGTAAAAAAATGTTTCAGGTATATGGAGTATGTTAGTTGCAAATTTTGCATTTGTCTAAGTACTCAAGTTGTGGTTGCGTGAATGTAGCCCCAAATTTCTACCCGACCTAAAACCTTCGTATTACACGCTGGTTTAGAAGATCAGATGAGGAAAGGTTGAGCTAGAGGGAGATGGTTGCCCTGTTGAAATAGCAGAATTTTGTTTTAAACCAGATTTTCATTTTACAATAACAATGGCAACAACAACATTAGTTTCTCGAGCAAATATGGGCATCAGAAAAATCTTCACCTAAATTCTGATTTTTTTTTGGTACAATTGTGCTAAAGCTTTGCTGCTGAGTGACCCATTTGCAGTTAACATGAAGCAAGATTATTACCCAGGACCTAGGGTCGTCTGATAAAAAAAAAATTGAAATGTCGGAGATGAGTTGCATTTTCTTTTGAGGTGACGAAATTCCTCTAAGGGGCCCAGGTCCGGGGCAACGCGCCTTTCTATAGTAACGAAAGTAAAGACCTTGGTAATGTAGAGGTCGATTTGTAACGTGTTAAAAATTTAAATTTTTTTTATACAAAAAATCCCTTGGACGTATTTTATTGGACAACCAGTAGTTATGAAAACATTCCAAACAAAAAATGTAAAAACATAAAAATTACCTGTCTGAGAAGGAGATAACACTCGAAAGTGCAAATCACATGCGCAGTGCGTTAAGCCCTGGTTAAACGTCGACACGAGTCGATGCAATTGCATGCAAGTCAGTGCAAAGCCAAATGTATGGGACAAACATACTTACACTTACGACCATTTTTTTTAGTCGTTCCGAATTGCGGTAGCAACGACTGTTGCGAAAAACCTATTCGGCCTTCTTCGTCGTCTTATTTTAATAAGACGACGAACAAGGCCGAATAAGGCCGAGGTTTAAAAACCTCCAAATGCGGACCTTTTGGGGTCCTTGGGGAGGGGGGGGGGGGGGTTGCGGACAGGCCTGATCGAGACTGAGCGCCAGGTGAGCTCAAAATTGGACACAAGTGGCCATGCAAGTTCTTCACCGACGCAAGTTGAACAAAAACATGAAATAAAGGCTAAAAGATATGTTGTTTAAATTTAAAACCAAAACGAGCAATTACTATGACAAAAATATGAAAGTTTTTTCATTTCTGAAAATTTTTTTGAACACTGAATTTTCAGATGCTTGTAAATTTGTCCGTACTGAGTCACTTTTTAGTTAAACATTGTAACTTTATTCTTTTAAGTATTTTATTGCAGTGTTTTACAGGGCTCCAATTGATAATGAACAGTCCGCCTCCTAAAGACGGAAGGGAACACCCTGTGTTTAAATAAGGTAATGTTAAGGTCAAAACCTGCACGAGCAATATTTGTCAGGGCAAAATCGAGAAAAATTTGCTCTGACGTTGCGCTAACGCCCAACTTACTGAAGAATAACCACACGGTAAATTGAACGAGCACGTTAACTTTCAGCTGACTTTCCATCGTAAAACCTGTCAGTTCAATTGAATATTATATCGATCTGTGCTCTTTGTTACGGGTATATTCATCCAGTCGTATTACGCAGTAAAAATATCTGGTCGTGGAATGAAACGTTTACCCTTTCAGTCAAGTAGTATCAAAGCAGTATGAATGGGTTTGTTTTACTTTCAGATAGCATTACAAGAACTGTAAGTACTCGGATCACTATGCCATCAAAACATAAAGAAAAAAAACAGCCGGATAGAACTTCATATCAGTATAAATACAGTAAGTAACCAATTAGGTGAAGTAGTTTTCTCAATTGTCTGTACTCGAAGAGTTTGCCTCTAATTTCGACACGGTTTGCTAACTGTAGAAGGTAAGGTTTTTTTAAGTTATTCATCTAGTCGTCCTGGAAAGTGACAAGTCCCGCTGCGATTTCCAAAGAAACTGTCTGTGGTAAAATTGGGCATCAAACCGCAACATAAAAGTCCCGAAGTATTTGCTTGAAGTTTACACAAGAGAGTTACTTTTGATTTGTCCCCCTTTTCAGTTGAACACCGTCTGCCCGCGTCGCGATGGGAAACCGAGGCAGAAGCTAAGTCCAGTATAGGACCATTCCCCTAGTCTATCCATATGCTGAAGAATCATAACATACAAAGTTTGAAGGTCTGTCAAAAATGTCGTCAACTAACAAATCTTGACATCTTTACGTTACATCAGTCCGGAGACCGCGCCGAGGAAAAACCCGGAGGGGAGGGGGAAGCCACACACTCTGTGTCTTATACTCGGACAACGCAACAACAACTCTCTTTTTAATTTCCGTAATCAGGTTGCCTGTACATTCACAGCCCCTGGTCAGTTCCATATCAGGAGTTGAGTCATTTCTTCTATACATTAAATGGTAAGAATCTTGTCAAATACTAGGCTCACTCGAATTGAATCTATAATCGGCTGTGTCTGTCGGTTTACTTATAGCCTCCAAAGCAGCCGCCATATATCCTTCGCGCGCGGGCCTCTTGGAATTCGGATTTCCGAGGGGGCCGCTGCATAGAAAAATAAGGCGGCTGCTTTGGAGGCTAGTTTGCTTAAAGCCAGCATATCAGAAGGCAGTGCTCTAATAAGTGTCTTACACCATTCGTCATTTCGAAAGCTATTCTTTTTACACAATTCGTTTTACTTTCTCACTGAAGAAACAATGCAGGTAGGAAATACAATGTTCAAATCTCATCGCGACTTGTATTGGCTAGTGAGTGCATGTTATTTCTTCGTGTAAAACGAACGTCTACAGTATTGCTTTTTGGTATCACTTTTTCTAATTCCATCCAACTTCGATCAAGTGTAGACGGCTCAGCCCTGTGCACAACTCAAACAGATATATATTTTCTGAAACCGTCAACTGTCTCTTTATCAGAGGCGAAAACGGAAGGGAAGCGAGTAACTAAAACAAAAAACGGGCGGTGAGAGAGACAAAGGCACACGACGATACAAGACAACGTAAGTTATTCCCTATCGAAAAATTACAAGAACCACGCAAATGACTTTGACTTTATTATTCACAATATAAAAGTCGAAGTATCTCAACCATTGCTATGCAGCAGGCGGTGAGATCAGTTGGCATTTGATTGACACTTCCCAGTTAACGCAACAACTATAGAATGTCTGTCATAACATAAAAAACACCGAGTACTCAGTTTCTTAAAATTGTAAAACATTTTATGGTCGAAGGACCTTAAAGTGAAAAATAGTTGCTCAAACAGCAGTCGTATATACTGACCAGCGGATTGTCACGCACTGACAAGTGTGATACAACAACAGTTGATAAATAAGGTATATCTTATGACGTGAAACCATGACGCTTCCCAATGTGCCGTGCCTTTTAACCCTTGTCTCGTTAAGACGAGTTTGTAAAACTCAACTAAGATAACTTTGAACCAGTTGTCAAAACTCCATGTAATGACCATTACCTTTGCTCGGTTTGAAAACTAATTGGTATGTTTTATGTCGCGTAATTTTTGTAGGAGTAAAGTCAGCTCCTAGGCGTTTCCAAGATACCTTTCGAGCTTGCAAACCCACCTCGTTCGTGTTCTCTTTACCGGCATAAACATAAATACTAACAAAACCAAGAAATGATTAAGTTCTAAACTGGCTAACTAACATAATGAACCTCACTGAGAAATCAACCCCGTCACAGCAAATATCAAACTAAAACTGAAACGTTTATCAAGATTGAAGGCGTTTAGTTGCATATTAATGATGTGGTAACATTTTAAAAATCGTTAACTAAATCAGAGGCTGATTGCACTTCTACAAAGTTCACACACGCTTATTGTGCAGTCAGACAGCCAAACTTGGTAGACTTACCACTTAAAACGTTGGCTTTCTTGTGACGGGGTTCACTCTGTTTACATTAATTGGAACATTGCTGCGAACTTGGACTCGTCTTTTCTCCCGTTTTGTTACTGGCTAATATATTGTTCGTAACCAAAACTTTTGTAAAATGTTTCTGTAAAAACGAATCTACGAGATGTTTCTAAATAGATACGTCAGCTAACAACATTTTACATCAAAAGGGTTCAAACTTCGCTGGATACTTTATGGACATACATTGTCTAAAGTATCTTACGCAGTGATCCCAGCCGAGCTTTTCGAAAAGCTGCAAAAGAAAACAATATATTTTTAGTACATAGAAATGAAGAATCTTATGAGTCAAATGAGTCAAATCACATTTTTTTTGGCATAATAAAGTTTTAAATAAATCAATACTAATTGTCCTTACCCTAACCCTAACCCCGATCCTGGACCTGAACCATTTCAAGTCAATGCATTATAAATCATGTTGTAAATTGGATAGGCCCAAAACCGACCATCCTATTTGTTGACTTTTTGACCCATTTAACCTCAAAAAAAACTACGGTCCTCAGAAATGGGACTTTGAGAGCGATATTACTAAATTGCCACTAAAAACGTCTTAGAAGTAACGAATAGTAGAAGAATGAAGAATAGAGATAAGAACTGTATGTACCTCAATATGTTTCTCGTCGTTAATTCTGACTGGAGTTCCTTCAAGGTTTTTGTTCAGCGTAACCTTGAGGGCCGAGCCGTAAAGTTTAACTGCTGCCGCACGCCTTACATACAGTGGCAACATCTGTCAAACAAGGAAAAAGGAATAATAATTTCAAAAGGTCAACCCCTGAATACATTCAGGTTCATGCCAGTGGAGAAACTCTTTGTTTGTTCAATTTGATCGGGGATGTAATTGCATCCACCTGGGATTAGTCCCTTATGTCATTAACGATAACATTGTTGTCAGTGTTATTATCATGTTTACTATTATATATGATGCAAGCCACTTTCTCCTTTTCATTCAGCGCTTCAGTTTGCGGGCTACACGTATTGGAAACATGGCATATGGTGTTCAGAAAAAAAACAAGATCGATTGTTTTCGAAAGAAGGTAAAAGATTAAACCCTATATGTCACAGAATGATGTAAACAGGGGTTGTGACCACCAGCAAAACCATTACTTTGCTCTGCGCATGACTGAGAAAGTGGCTTATACTAAAGGACCGTTCTTTGTGTAATAACTATGGCGCGGGCCGGCAAAAAGGGGTGGGGGTCACGTTATTTTTGATAGCGAGAAGTGGTGCTGGTCGTGGAGGGGGGTTTCAAAAAAAAATATCTGAAGCTTGGCAGCGTTTGTCATCAGGTCTTTTACTTTCAAGAGGGGGAGGGGGGGGCAGTGTCCAGGTTCTCTTAAAACTGCTTGAGAATCTTGCCGACCCCCTGGCTTAACTAAGGAATGGTCCCAAACCAAACCACTGTATAGCTATTGCTATAGTTTCAACACGGGTACGTCTTCACTAATAATATCAGATTGTTACTTTTCCATAAAAGTTGATCCCAGAAAAAGGTCTGCGATATCAAAATTTGTTAGGTTCCTTTAGAATCTAGAAACAGATGCCCCTCCCTTTCGGATGTTTGTTTGGAAAATACAGTCTCTAACTTCCCTGCTTAGGAACTGGTCTCTGGAGTAGTCTAGTAACTGACTGAAACAGTTACAGTTAAATATCATTCCAGTTATCAAACAAGTATCTTAAATATGAGTGGTTGCTTTTCTTCAAGAAAGTCAAGCTTTACCTTGGCATCCGACATGTCGATCCATTTGGACAATTCATCATACGTCTCTTGTAACCTCTCAACTATAAAAAAGTAAAAATAAGAATATGAAAGTGCCCACTGATCGAGAACAGTGTATTACTGCGGTATATGTTCTCAGCCCAGCAGGCTCGTACAGTAGTAGACAAGTAAACATATTGAATGCTGGATTAAAACTCCAAAACATCCAACACATCTTGGCACGGTGCGAATTATGGATTTTGCCAGGCCTACAAATTTTCATTTTTGCTTTGAAGGACAAGAATGTTTCCATAGTTTGGTCTTCAATTCTGAAGTATTGTCCCACTGATTTCGTCATTCATAGGGCCCCTAATTCGCAACCATTATTGGTAAAACTAGTTCCATCTCCCACTCTCAGATTAACTTATCAAGATCAGAACAAATGCCGAGAACTGACTGCCAGCTGACACAAGAACCAAAAAGCTCTCAATATAGGGTGGGCATATGATGATGCAATTCACACGATTTGGCCCAAACACAGATGATTGTTCAATACTCGGCGCCAACTTGGGTTTCTGTCTTAATTTTGAAACCAAAGTCAAAGACGATGCTGAACTTACCAATATGCTGTTCTGACTCGGCAGTGCTGGCTTGTCCTTCCCCGCTGGTACTGCTGACCTCTTGCGACTGAACATCTGCTGTGTGTAGAGAAAGGGGAACACAAAAAGGCACAGTTAGTTAGCGACTAAGTATCTACACAAATTAATTCAATTGCTATGAGTGGTCGCACGGAAATCCAAACTATATTTAGCTGATATTTCCTAAAATACACTCACACATAAGCCTTCGAGTAACAATTCATTTGAAAACAAGGCAACTTTCTATTGTTCTGCGGCATTTCGCTTGTGGCAAATAGAATGTTTAGATTTTCATACTGAGAATATATCAACCTATAAACAGTTCTTTTTTTAAAATAAAATGTAATAAAACTTTATTCTAAAGCGACGTTTCTTTTGTGCTTCAAGATTTCATCCAATGGTGAGACTCCAAAATAATAGCTAAGAAAGGCTTCGAATTTTTCTATGTTCCCCGCATGGTATTTTCGTTGCATCAACTCAGAAGATATGAACTAGTGAACTAGAATTGAATAATTATACTAGCTGGTGAAGTTATAGTAGATTTTCATGTTTTAACCAATGAGGTGAACGGTTTAGACAATATCGCAATTAACACCTTTCTGTATTCCTTGCTGTTGGCCTGACAAGTTCTTAACTCGGACCAATACTTAACGTTATTTTGACACGTTATGTCTTGTGGAGTGAGTTATTAAAGGGATCCTCGAACGAAAAACACTTTTGCTATAAAACGAAACTTTAGTATTGCCTTAGTTTTTCTAACTGGTAGTTAGAAAAGTCGATTACTTATGTTCACTGAAAGAACGCCAAGCGGTTTGCTGAAAGTAACGACACGTGTATAGTGACACCAGGCCCCCTCTCGTTCACCTTCATTGCATTCGCTAAATGTGGAGCCTGGTACTGCAACCGCTCACGTTACTTTTCAAGATGGCGGCACGTGGGAAATTTAGAGGTAACAAATATGGAGATACACGAGTGTCGACTATATTTCAAACGTTAGTGTCACCGCATACAAGAGACCTGTCTGAAAAAGAATATTAGGGCATGGTTTGAGCCGCAATGCACGAGTAAAACTATTGATAAATATTCGTACCAACACTTTTTCCTGTAGTTTCACCCGAGCCTTGCAGCAGTTGGTCCGCTAAAGCCAGTCCCTAAAGTACGGAACAATTGGAATATATTACCACATAAGATTACTGGTGGATATTCTATTTTGGTGGTACCAAAATCTAACAATAAAACTGGATCGTTTAATTAATCAGGTTATCGAAAAGTTTAAGTTTATGTAACTAAAATTCTGGAAAGACGCCATAGTTAAGAATATCTTTCCCAATAAAGGGCTGTCACATGAAATACTAGAAAAAAAGGGACCTGCTGAAACAGCAATTTACACTGGTCCTTTTATTATTGTTTTAGATTTTTATTAATGTAGTTACTTACACAATTAAAGTTTCATCTGAGCAAAAGGTTTATGGACCTATCAATGTAAATCCTGATGACGGAGGGGGATTATTGTTGTTATTATTATTATTATTATTATTAGTAGTAGTAGTAGTAGTAGTAGTAGTAGTAGTAGTAGCAGTAGTAGTAGTAGTAGTAGCAGTAGTAATAGTAGTAGTAGTAGTAGTAGCAGTAGTAGTAGTAGTAGTAGTAGTAGTAGTAGTAACATTGCTACTTTTACCTTATTTATCTTATTAGGCAGACAGTGTCATTTTTCGCTGTTCATACGTAGGTTATGAAATGGGAGGACCAAATTTCTAAGATAAATCGCCTATTTAATTCTAAAGATGTCTTCAAGTCCGTTCTCTATCCAGTCGTAATTCGCGGAGATGTAATTTGTTATATTACTCATTCCTCGCTCGTTGCAAGCGGTGATGTCAACTCGATTGCCTGGGTTTCAAACACACCTTTCGAGAAAGGGCGTCAATCAGGGTAGACTTTTCCTTGTCCATCTCGCTGCAGGTCCACAAATAAATGACAACTGTTAGTTTGGCTCATTATGTACTGTAAACATCGGAAAGAGTTCGTCTTCATTACCTCACCAATACAAACCAATAACAAGCCCAAAAGTCAAATCTCCATGGCTGATTAAAAGCTAACCCCGTCCTTGCTCAGTTCCTTCTTCATGCTTTCAACCTCTTCCAACCATATTGCCACATATTTGAATTGCACAAATAAAAATACCATGATAAATTCTTAAAACTAAATACTTAGCAGCAATTGATCATTAGTAGGATTCCTCAAACTTGCTCAATTTTGCAATTTGTTTTGGCTCTATCAAAAGACACGTCCATTTTAAAGAGATAAAGAAGTTCCAGTGCAAAAAGCGAAACGGCGGAGGAGAGGCAAGAGTGAAGAAGGGAGTAGGAAAACGGGGGAAGGCGTTGGATGAAGAAACAAGACTACAGAAAAAGCGCAGGATAAAGCCGAAAATCCCCTTTTTTCTCTTCTTTTCTTTTCCAACTATCCTCTCCCGTTCTCATTTCATCTGTAGTGCTTGTCACGCAGACTAGGTCAGTGGGTTCAAATCATCAAGACCGATTTTAAAGGTTTCCTAGTTTATTTGTTTACTACTTGAAAAATTAGAATGTCACAAACCAAATGAGTTTTCGTGAAAGTTCTGGAATGCAGATAGATAGACAGATAGGAAGGTAGGTAGATAGGTAGGTAGGTAGATAGACAGATAGACTGAAACACACTTATGTTTACAATTTTATAAATTAAAGATAAAACACCATTATTTTCAAGGTTTGTGTTAAAAAAATGTCAACTGCTAAAAATAAAAGTATAATATGGGGAAATAAACATACATTAACTACTACGGTTGGAAGTTAATTGTAATGAAATTCGGAAACTAAAGAATCACAATTTAGCATGTCTGAGCGCACCAAAAAGTAACAAAACTCTTTTTTCTGAACCTGTCCGTCTTAAAACATGTACTGAAAGCCCGCTTCCTTCCAATATCCTTAAAAACTTATATACGACTGGATCTTCAGCAGCCTCACGACATGCCCTGCAAATTGTGTCCTTACCTCCGTATCAACGCTGCATCGGGGCGAGGGTCCGTCTTCATACCATAATAACTTGATAACGCCACTTGATCGATCTAATATCAATTGATACAATAAAATACTTTATTGATAACCCCAACAGAAGTACATCATCACATTACTATTTTAAAAATAAAAAAGGGTTTAGAAAATACAAAATAATCAAAGACTAAACGTCTAACGTCTAACTAAATTAATGAAACTACTCGTTCTTAAAAAGGGAATTTCTTAACGTACGGTATAAAAAAATCTGAAAATGTATGACAGGTTTTCAGGTTGTTTTCAAGATTGTTCCAAAGGTTTACAACTTGATACCAGAATGCTCTTTGTCCAGGTGCTATCATAAAAAGTGGAACATTCAGAAGATGTACAAGAAACAGAATGATCAATGATATTGCTTTTGGTCAATAATCCACGAGTGGTTATCTATGACCGGGTCAACCAATGGGCAAAAGTGGAAAGAGTCGGGACTTGCAAACTTGAATGTCTAATGGCACCACAATAAATAAAGTGATAGTATAATATCATTAATATTGTTTTCGAAAAATAAACAAAGGAAGTGTTGGCTACGAACAGGTTTACTGGTGAGCAAGAATGAGCATAAACAGACTGCAATAGAACTGTTTCGTTTGGAAAAATTATTGATTATCGTTCGATTTTTCTAAATTACAAAAGACAAATAACTGTGACTTACCATGCTTAAAACTTTATCAGCTGCACTTACAACCTCGGACAAATTCTTCATACGGCACTAGAATTGAAATGGCAATGGTAGACACGTTATACAATATCTATTCAAAACGGTTTAGTTCTGTTGTTCCGAGACGGACACGGAAGGGAGTTGATAGCTTATACAAATCCAACACTCGCCTTTGGGTTGTTTGTACTGCAGCATTTTGTAGTAACTATTATCAAAAACTTGAAAAGCTTAATAATACAATACTACCGGGAGAAGCTCACTTTTGCGACCTGGATAAAACGCCTTATGTCGAACAATAGCTATTTATCAAGAATTTATTCGTAGTAAAATATGGGTTATCTCGAACAAAACTCATTATCCAGGATTTGATCTTGGGTTTTTCACTATTTTCGTTATCAGTAATTCGTTACCCATGGGTAATCGGGAACTCCATAATCTCAAACTTTGTAATCTCGACCAATATGTTTATAAATCTATTATTCAAACTGAATGATTTACTTCTCAAAACATCAAAACTGAAATTGCGGCATTTATAAAAAACAATTTAAGAAAAGTTTTCTTAAAATTAGAAATGTTTTTAGTAATCTTTTAAAGTACTGCTGGCCTTAAGGCTTTTATTTCAGTTATCAGATGTCAGTAGGGACACCTGTAATATGTAAACCTCTCTTACATGACCACTTTGCCTGACACATTCTGTATCAACAAGGTCGAGAAAGTGAGTAACTCGCGGTAGTATTGTCACAGCTAAAACTTACTGATACCAATTATCTCAAAATGCTGCAAAACCCATTACAATTTGCGTCAAAGAACGTTATTACAAAATGCTGCAAGCTTATTACAAAACGCGTAGGTTTATTACAAAACGCATCGCTATTACAAAATGCTACAGCACAGTCGTCTAAAGATTGTGGGTAGACAACAAGTAATCTCACATTATCGGACTGAGTCGATGATGTTGACAGTTTACTAACCCAACACTCACCTTTGGACCGTCTAACGATTGAAGGTAGACGATGTAAGGAGAATTGTAATAAAAACGAATGAGTCGTTGATGCTGACAGCTTACCAACCCAACACTCACCTTTGGGTCGTCTAAAGCCTGGTTCACATATGATCTTTAGCGGTCGGCGACGGTCGGCGATCATCGATCGGGGACGGTCGCCGACCG
>JAOBYE010706750.1:0-11425 GCA_025403585.1 Parazoanthus swiftii
GGCAGAAACCTGAACATACTGTCTTCCTTCAAGTTCTTATCTTATGTGCTTCTACTGAATAACCACATGTTCGATTATCAGCAACACACACATTTTGTTAGATGTACCATCTGGTAAGCGGTTTCTGCTATTTGAGTAAACATAAAACAAGTGAAGAAATAGTCGCTTAAAAGTCTTCTGTTAATCTTGTGTTAAAAGGGAAGACATGAAAAAACGTTAAAAACCATCAGCTATATTACAGATTTGTAGACTTGTTAGAATATGAAAGCTTAAACAGTTTTTTCAACGTACTAACTAATGCATGTCACCAAAGAACAGTTTACATCCAATATGCCTGTTCAATAACATAATTCTGATATTTCTCTGCAGATGTGGACTTTCTGGTGAGGCAATGTGCTCTACTTTGTTCTCGCCTACTGATAAATTAATGAACTTTTAATGCACTTTACTGTTGGTTTTTCTGTTGAATCGATACAAATCAACACGAAATCCATCTGCTTCAAGCATATTTCCAGTTCCAAGAATTCTTAAGTAGCAATTCCATTTTTCGCAGTACTGGATAGTGGGCAGTCATTCTAACAAAAACAAGCTTTGGCAGACCTAGATAATTTTCATTTCCACCTGACAAATTGATTAAAGTATTCACCTTATATGGTCTACAGAAGTTGAAAACAACACAGCGTATTTACAAAATGGAACTGTGGTGTATATACTGTGGTCCCCGGCGTGGTTTGAATGTCGGTTAAGAAAGCTGTTTTGCAACCTGCGAGTCTCAGAGTTAAAATCGTTAGTTTGAGATCATTTATTGCTTTTGAAGCACAACGTTTTTTAAGATCATCTTTACTAATTTTATAAACTGAATTATATTTCACAATTCGTTTGGGCAAACTGAATTGTATACTGTAGTTTTCAACTAGTTTTCAAGAAATCCCTCTTGCTTCGCTTGCAAAACAGATTCGTTATTCTTAGAATTAAGTTGTTTACAAACATCGTAATTTCAAATTTGCATGGTTTGTCAACAGATTTTCTAAGAAATCTATTTTAAAACATTGCATACAGCTGTAGTTATATTACCTGGAAAAGTGAAACTGCAAAATTTGCACATTTAATTTTGTCAAACAGGTTTTGCTTTGTTTCATTTGTCAGAGCAGAAGGCAGTTGTATAAACTTTCTTTAAAAAGACTGAAACATAGAACTATTTGCTCTGGGAAGTTACAGTTACAGTTTCAGTAATCTACGTTTTAACAGGTTTTTACCGTGAGGAGATAACTTTTGGATTCTCGTGTGCTTTCAAACACCTACAAGTTTTGGTCTCACCTTCGAATGCAAGCCACACCCATGTTATATTAGATGTATCAACTGGCATGTGGTTTCTGCTATCAGCTATATTTGAGTAAACACGAAACAATTTAAGAAGTAGGCGCTTAACAATCTTCTGTTAAACTTGTATTGCAAAGGAAGACTTGAAAACAGTAGCTTTATATCACGGATTTTATAGACCGACGGCATCTGAAAGCTAAAGTGCTATTTATTGTTTGTTTGTTTTCCACACTAAAATCCATCCGTTCCACGCATAATTCTGGTTCCAAGCATTGTTGAAAACTCTGATGTTTTCTTCACATAAAGTGTTCTGCTTTGCAATTTTCGCAGTACTGGGTAGTTGGCAGTCATTTCAATCAAAAGCAGACTTTTGCAGGTATTTGATTTTATGCAATTTTCACCAAAGAATTCACCTAATATATTCTGAAGAAGTTGGAACAACATTTCTTACTCGCAAAATGAAACTGTGGCACTCGGATATTGTGGCTCCTGGTCGTAAATTTGAAAGGCGGTTAAGAAACTGTTTTGAGATCTGTCTCAGAGTTAAAATCAATATTTCGAGATCATTAACTGTTTTAGAAGCACAACACTTTTGAAGATCACCTGTACTAGTTCCATAAAAGTGCTGCATTTCACAATTCTATTTGGCAAACTCGATTGTATATATTGCAGTATCAACTAGTTTTCCGAGAAATCTTTCTTGCTTCGCATGCAAACAGATTAGTTATTCTTAGAACCGAATTCTTATCTAAAAAATAAACCGTTTACAAACATAATTGCAAATTTCAACAAATTTTCTAAGAAATCCAATTTAGAGCACTGCATACAGCCGTAGAAATATTACCTGGAAAAGCGAAACTGCAAACTTTGCACTTTAATTTTGTCAAACAGGTTTTGTTTTGTTTGTCAGAGCAGGAGGTAGTTGTATAATTTTTTTTAAAAAATACTGAAACATAAAACAATTTGCTCTGGGAAGTTACAGTTACAGTTTCAGTAATCTACGTTTTAACAGATTTTTACCGTGAGGAGATAACTTTTGGATTCTCGTGTGCTTTCAAACAGTACACCTACAAGTTTTGGTTTCACCTTCGATTACCAGCCACACCCATATTATATTAGATGTACCAACTGGTAAGCGGTTTCTGCTATTTGAGTAAACACGAAACAAGTCCAGAAGTGAAGGAGTAGGCGCGTCATCTTCTTGTATTACAAGAAAAAGACATCTATAGAAAAACATCAGCTTTATATAGAATGGCCAACATCTGAAAGCTTAAAGGTCTTTTCAACATACTAACTAATGCATGTTACCAAAGAGCAGTACGTGAAAATTTATACACTTTGTATGCATGTTCGATTATACAACTTTAATATGTCTCAACAGGTTTGCCTTTTCTTGTCAAAAAATGTACTCTACCTTGTTCTTGAGCCATCCCAGAACGTAGCTCAGTCGAGAGAGTAGAAATCCTTTCTAAATGTTTGAGCTGGGTATGCAAAATGGTAAACACGTTTAAACGAGTGTACTGAGGTAAGTGTGGACATTTTATGTTATGATAATGGTAACAACAGCATACCTGCTCTTGTTGGAAATGTTGAATGAAGAATATAATCAATATGAACTGTCATTCTCCTAAATAGCTAGGTTTTGGATCTTCAATACTAATAACTTACTAAAACGTCATAACTTCAAACAGTCCCCCAAATTATAGGTAATCGATAGGTTTGTAGTGGAAACTGAAGGATTATTTAATACAATTTTATATCACTGATTATCAAGTTTAGGCTTTAAGGCTCGTAAAGTTGTGTAGAATCATTATTCTTAAAAACATGTTACTCCGCCTATTCCATTTACGTGCACATTCGTAGAAAGACTTCAATGCAGAAACAAATGTATAATCTGCTGCTAAACTATTTGCTTATTTCTAAACTAAATTTCAAAGCGTGAGAATACTCAACATATATAGTTACCAGTAGTTTGAACAAATAACCAACTTAAAACGCTTAAATTCTTGGTCTAGCAGCCTTAAATTTAGAACTCAAAAAGTTGCATCATCCAAGTAAAACACATATAAACTGGTTATGATGTGACTGACTGTGGGAATCAGGAGCTACAACAGCTAATATCAATTATGTTTACCTGAATCGCCCAAACTCTGAAGAACCGAGAAAATACAGAAGAAAACAGCCTGAGAAGTGTTTCTTGAGAATGAGGAAAGCAGTCAACACAAGCAGTTCTTTGGGAGAAATCGAGACACTCGTCAAAGATGTAGAATGTTCAGTAATTTAAGAATGTTTGATGAAAGCATGTTATTGGCTATTACAACACCCATTGTATGACGTAACAAAGTTCAGTGCTCTTTCTAAGAAACTAAAAACTAGTTTTACAAGACGAATCGAAACATGCTAAGAAAGTATGCTCACGGGACAACTGCCAATTTTTCCCTTTAAATGTAAGATAATTACCTAAAATAGAATATGACACCCCTTGCAAAGAATATACATGTTTTCCTTTGAGCTAAGCAGGATTAAAGTTATGACCATACCAAAGTTTTTGTTTACCCAAACCACTGAACATTTAATTTAACCAATGGTTTAAAAAATACTGTTTCACGACGTCGTGTCTTAGAGTTAAATATTTTTTAAGATCTTTTATTGCTTTAGAAGCACTACATTTTTTCAAAACACTCGTGGTAGTTCTGCAACACACAAATTTGTTTTGCAGCTTCAGCTATTGCTATAGTTGTCAAATGGATTTCCGAGAAATCTATCTTGCTACGCTTGCAAGCTGATCCGTTTTTCTGAGAACGTATGTTTTGGCAACATTCTTCATTCATACCTAGAGATTAAGATCTAACTTTTAATTAGTTTTCAAGGAATTTTCTAAGAAATCTATTGATATTGCATTGTTATGTTTGGCAGAACAAAACTGCAAACGTTGCACATTGAATGTCGTTAAACTGGTTTATTCTTGCGTCATTTGTCAGAGCAGCAACCAATGATATTCCTAGGAATTTCATATAAAATCTGTTTCCTGGTACTGTTGTCTTGCATTTTGGTTCAGGGTTGCGTTTGAGGAGGACTTGTTAATCTACCAAACCACGACAAGTAATTGCAGTGAAAAATTAAAAATGTCAGACAATGTTCATGACAGTAGGACATTTTTATTTTCTTCGGAATCTGTTGGTGAAGGACATCCAGGTAAACATCTTCCAAGTCGTTTAACAATTTTCATTGTTTTTATTTCTAAACTTTATTTAACGTCGTTGTGCTGGGAGTGGTTGCCCATTCTCCCAAGCCAGTGGCGTATGTTTAATCGCTCGACGGCACAGACATTGGCGTCAAGCGCTAACCCCTCGGCCATCATGATTCCCTGACTCTTACTGTCTTCAACTGAGTAAAATTGTGAATCGAAACTTGCATTTACTTGGAACAACTCCCATATGCAATTCTAAATGTTTCATTAAATGTTGTTTTGTAGTAGCATGGAATTCTAGTTTGGTCTCTTTAATTTAAAGATTCCTTACCAAATACACTTTTGTTTGCAGATAAAATCTGTGACCAAATTTCTGATGCCATACTCGATGCACATCTCAAGCAAGATCCAAATGCAAAAGTGGCTTGTGGTAATAGATAGATAGATCTGATAAACTTCTAATTAGTTCAGACGTCGAATGGGCATATTAAGGTTTCTCCAACTACAAACTGATAAAATGGTGCATAGCACATTGTTCCACTTTTTGGTAGTACGGTTGTTTTAAAACGAACTAAGAAAGTATTTCATTAACAATTTAGGATGAAAGGACTTGTCAAGGCAACGTAGTGCTCAGAAGTGTTATATTTTGTATTTGTTTCCTTCTGCATGGAGCCATAGCATAACTTACATAAAGTATTAACATACAAGAAGTCCACATTAAACACAGTTTTAGGTGACATCGATCAGTTCTCTTTTGATTTTTTACAGAAACTGGAGCAAAGACAGGAATGATCTTTGCTTTTGGTGAAATTACTTCTCGCGCTAACGTGGACTACCAGAGAATAATTCGTGATACCATCCAGAATATTGGTTACGATGACTCGAGCAAAGGTATCTGGGAAACCTTCACTGAGAAATAGCTTTTTCATAGCACCGCAAATAAATCCCTTTCACATGGCATCAACAGAATTCTAAAAACTAAACTACAACGATGATTGCCCTAAAACTGTCCTCTTAACAAAACTCAGATACAATAACAATAAAAAGAATGCTAATAATTAATAAGTAAACTTTTACTCAATAAATTTTGTTCAACGCGGAACCCAAAACGCTTGGCACTTTTGATATCGGGAAAAGGATTTCTCCGAAAATTTTAACGTTGCTACCAAAACTCGTTTTACAGGTAGAGTTTTTTAAATTTCGTAGCTTATCCAAACTCAGTAGATTTAAGTAATGTCATAAGGCTCAATAGGTTTTGGCAAGTTTAGATCTTGATCAGGTTTTAAAACTCAAGTGTTATATAGCTTGGAAATGTCTGTCAACACCACTCTTTGTTTTGAATACTGCTTAAATCAAAACTGAAATCGATATTAGCTGCTTAAAGCTGAGTTTTTATCCAAAATCTTGCGTTTTATTATTTTCGTATAATTATTTTAGATGAGCCCGATTATTTTGATTGTAAGAAAAACAGTTTATTTACAGAGTACGTTTTTAAAGATCGCCACCTTGGTAAAACACCATTTTTCGGCCATTTACAATCGTATCTTGCCAGCTCCCCACAGAACATTTAAAATGGTTTTACTTATCAGAGTTTTTATACATGTATTTTGGGTGAAAACGATCTAAGACACACTTTGTTTTTTTTGAAACTCGCCAAGTTTAACTTTTCTTTGTACATGTACTTGTTTTCCGTCTTATCCCACATTGCAGTCTTTACCTCGCTGGAGCAAATGTTCTCTGATTCCACTGCTTTTGTTCCTTAACTTTTGCTTTTAAGGTTTTGATTACAAGACGTGTGCTGTGCTGACAGCCATTGAACAGCAGAGCCCTGACATTGCTCAAGGTGTCCACGTGGACAAAGCGGACGAGGATATAGGTGCAGGCGATCAAGGTTTAATGTTTGGCTATGCAACCGATGAAACCGAGGAACTAATGCCCATGACTACAGTACTCGCCCACAAGTTAAACATGAAATTGGCAGGTAAACTACAACTTGCACTTCAGTATTGATTGCGATTTTTACAGCCCAACTGCTTTCTACTTTGTTGTCAGTTGTTTGTTCAATTATTTTCCCATAGCCTTTCAATGAAGCGTGCCAAAGACCTGTATTTGGGGAAACCTTTCACTTACGTAACAACCGGTTTACAAATTGAAACACACCGATTCAACATTATTACTTATATTCAGAGTGTCGCCGAGATGGAAGTATGCCGTGGCTAAGACCCGACTGCAAGACTCAGGTAACAATGGAATGTAAGAAGGAATCGGGGGCTATTGTGCCTTTAAGGATCCATACCATTGTCATTTCTACTCAACACGGACCTGACATCTCCCTGGAGGAACAAAGAAGGCAATTAATGGAGAAAATTATTAAGGTATTGCTAGTTGTCTTGTTTAACTCTAAAACTTGATGTAGACTATCTAGAAGAAAGTATTATACTTGAGTTCGACTTTAGCATTTTTCTAATCCGTTTGAGTGAGTATAACGAAAATACGGTTTTTGCTAAGGTTTATGACCTGAGGTCTAATTTTGCACTTTAATTCAATGTCAACATAGCTTGAAAGTTAGATGTTTATTACCCTTAACCCACCATCAGTGACAATAGAATGTAACTGCAGCAGACATTTTAAATGGCGATCTTTGCAAGAAATGTTATATTTCTTGAGGATGACATCGACTCTTCTTGATATACAGACAAACAAACTACTATTATGTCCGAGAGAACTGAGATCATTTATGAAAACCAGACAGTAAATTGCAACGGTCGTGTTGCTTTAGTGTTGTTTCTGTACATATCTTCAACAGGTTGTGGTACCAGCAAAATATCTGTTGGATGATGACGAGGACAAGGACAAGAGACCCATTTACCATCTGCAGCCTTCAGGGAAGTTTGTGATTGGTGGTCCTCAAGGTGATGCGGGAGTTACTGGTCGCAAGATCATCGTTGACACGTACGGTGGGTGGGGCGCCCATGGGGGCGGGGCTTTCTCTGGGAAGGACTGCTCAAAGGTAGGTGACATATTGAGCAACAACCCGTTTGGTGATTTTGAAAATAGGAGATTAGCAATCTCCTTCCAGAACTAATTCAAATTTACAAACGTAAGAACGCGCTTTATGCAGAAATCATAAAAATGCAGTTTTTGTTTCATGCAAAATTCTATAGCTCCATCATCTATCAGTTTGCATTCAATATTTTACAGGACCTCTTACAACGCCGGCTTACAACCGAGATGCGGGTGTTGTATTTTCTTTGATTTATCGTTTGTTTCATGACGTTAATCTCAACGTGTTCAGTTTTGATACTTCAGTTCACAGAACATCAGCAGAGATATACGCAATAAGTAAGCTACGGATAAGGTTTTTAAACCCGTGCCAACTATTGTGTTTTTAATTTGTTCATTTCACTTTGTGTCACAGTTTTTTGGAATCCAATACACGCTTTTTATATGGACAAAAATTTGTAAGAGCTCGGACGCACTTAAGTTTAAGGACAAGTTAAGAACAATCTCGGGCTGAAGCTCTGTTCCGGATATATAAACCAATAACTCTAGGGACAATTTGAAGTTGAATTTGCCAAAAAGTAAAGAACACCGAGTCTCGGTTAAAGTGTTTGGGTTCCCATAAAAAAGTATGTAAGTTGTTGAACATCTTGGTTATAAATACGATGTAAAGTTGTATTTACAGACCTTAAACTTGACTAACAATGAATTTGTGTTGTTTCAAACTACGCAGGTTGATCGTTCTGGTTCGTACGCAGCCCGAAGAATCGCTAAATCTCTGGTCGCAGCGAAGTTGTGTCGCCGGGTGCTGGTTCAGGTCTCCTACGCTATTGGAGTGGCGAAACCGCTGGCCATTTCTGTGTTCACTTACGGCACAGGAACAAGAAACGATGAAGAACTGTTGGAAATTGTCAAGAACAACTTTGATTTGAGACCAGGAGTAATCATGAGGTTAGCGTTTTGTGATTCTTTTTTGGCGTTTCGTGGATATAACTTCCTGTCCGTGGTTTAGTTTGACTGATTTCCATTTGCAGGGCAAGGCCCCGTTCTTCTCCATTGCTGTTTTTTTCCGCTGTTTTTTTATCTCCAAGTTTCCGATAACTAATCTATCGGAGTAGCTATTATAAAGTCTCGTTTCTGTTCTCATTTTCCGATTTATTTTCAGTTTTTCACAGAGTTAGTCATTCATTTTTTTTTTTTGGGGGGGGGGCTTGCTAAAATAAGAAAAATTAGAAAATGTCTTCATAGAAGGCACAAGTTCTAAAAAGTACTAATTTAACCATAATTTTTTGTATTTGTTCGAATTCATTCTCGTTTCTAACAAAATGGTAACACGGCAGACGTGCAGCACAAGTTTGAAATTAGCTAATACTAAACGATTTCCTGATTTGTTTCTCAGAGAGCTGGATCTGCGTCGACCAATCTTCCAGAAAACTGCAGTTTACGGGCATTTCAAGTCCGGAAATGACTTCACTTGGGAAACACCGAAGAAGCTGATTTTCTAATTCCAAGAGAAGAAACCAACACTGTATAATAAATCGATCTTCACCACTATTTCCATTCGAGAAAAATGATAACTTAGACAAAATTTGAAAACGATTGGAAACAACTTGTTGTCAACTTAAAATATGTATTATCACCATACAATTTACAGATTATGATGTATTCACGAAACTTGATGAATAGTACTAGTGTTTCTCGCCTCCAAACGGGGCAGTTGATAAGGAGACTCTACTGATCTGGAGGCAAACACTTCTTGTTTAAAAGGGTCAGCAGTCAAAGGGAAAGAATTTAGTATGATCAGCGTTCTTTAGAAAATACTAAAATTGTCCAGGAGTAATAAAACGATGAGATTCTGTGGTGATCTGTGGTGTATTGGTGAACCGTATTTTAGTATTTTGGTTACATTGAGTAACGTTATTAGGGGCACAGGACAGGACAAAGGGCGAAGCATCTGTGCCAAAACAACGTTTTTGCCGTGCTTTCTTGTAAAACGTTTCTAAAATTTTAAACAAAAGGGGGGGGGGATATCAGTTGCTTCCCCAAAGCCACTCCAATTTAGCACAAGAAAGACTATTCCATACGATTTCATGTTTTCATGAAAACTTATAGTAGTTTGAACGATTTGGTTTGGTTCGGCATATTCGGTACAAGTTGATCTGCAGATGGGCGGCTAAATAGATATCTAGAATTTGTTCTTTTCCATAACATTAGTGAGAGATGCTAAGAGCATTGCACGAAATTCATAAAATAGAAAATAGAATATACTTAATTTTACGATAGTGGACAGGGCCGTAGCAAGCCTTGGAAAACTGGGGGGGGCACCGCCAAGAGCTGAAGGTTGAAGCCCTCTAGGGGGGTCCGGGGGCATGCTCCCACGGGAAAATTTTGAAAATTGGTTTGTCTAAAAACGTGTTTCCTGGGTTTTAAACGCCATTTGAAACAAAATCAGTGTCTAAAACTAGTAAAATATGACAAGTTTTTCTCAAACTTGGAGCAATTTGCTGAGCTTGAGCATTCGACACTATTGCTGGGGAAAAAACTGGGGGGCACGGGCTCCCCCGGCACCACCCCTTGCTACGGCCCTGGTGGAAGAGCAGTGGCAAATCTGGCTTCAAAAATGGCCGCTCACAACAGCTATGTTTGTCCGTCCAGGCTAAGTAGACTACGAAGACGTCTTTTCCTGGCTTAAAAGCTATGGAAAGAATGAAGTTTCTCAATGGCATGCGTGATCAGGGAATTATTGCGGTTCGCCGCTTGCGTGTGAAACTGTTCGCTAATAATTTATTTCTTTTTAAACGTGGGACGGGGAAAGAAAACCAATCAAATTGTTTATGAGGATGGGGGTTGGCAAATGAGAGTGGGCATACAAAGCCCCGGTTTCACACTCCCAGTTTTTTTTTGGGGGGGGGGAGGATGGGATCAAAAAAGTTTCAGTAGACCTATGCAAGAATGAAGCGTATTCAAGTATGTACGAAAAATTAACACCAACTCACTGTCATTGGAGCGCAGCGCAGGGAGGGGCGGTCGGGATGAATTCTGGTAAATGCTGAAACCAGAAAGTTTGGTGTTCTACGAAGTACAGAAGCTTGCTGTAAGTTTTGATTGCTACCGCTGTCAAAAACAACGCGGTCGTATAAACATGGCGGACGTTTAGGAAAAAAGAAGATGGAACAGAAAATATTATAGAGGAAAATGAAATCACCGGTTACATTTTTGGAACTTTGATGTCCCTTGTGTTCTGGTCGACCATTTTTGCTTATCAAGTGACGTTTTTGAGCTATAAATGTTAGTTGATGGTCGGGAGTTGATGCATTTGTCAGTCAGTATATTATCTACGTTCGGGTGGTCATCATAAAGTTTCTAACCGACTGATGCTGTTAATAAATCAGCACATGTCAGTTAATGTCAATGACATAAAGCGAAAGCTTTCCTCTTCTCCTTTGCGAGGTACGACGTCAGTAACAGTTTCATTTTCGTTTCAAAGGAGAACTTTCCAGTGATTTTCAATAAAGAATGGCAGGTGATGGGTTCGTTTCCAAGGTGAGATCTAGTGATACTTGTAGTCGTATCGTCTTTAATGTTAACGTGTTGGATTTATAGTAAGCCTGGATCAAACCACGAGTATAAGAGTCAGCTGGGGCTTGGATTTAGTTCTCGTTTGACCAACTGTGGTGAATTCTTAGTCGTTTTCATTCCAGACAAAATGTGTCATATCAAGAACAGACCGTCCAGAAAAACACTAGTCACTACATGATTACTACAAGGAAACACTGTCCAGAATATTACTGTCACTGGTCACTACATGAAAACACTACTCACCACATGATTACTACAAGTACAAGGAAACAGACAGTTCAGAAATACACTAGTCACTACATGATTACTACAAGTACAAGGAAACAGACAGTTCAG
>JAOBYE010706772.1:0-11422 GCA_025403585.1 Parazoanthus swiftii
ACCCCACTATTTAAACACTGACTCCCCCACAATCCCTCAGTCTGCTCTGACGAAGGGCTAACGCTCGAAACGTCAGCCATACATCCAATCATACGGCGAAAAACATACCATATCAACCCTTGTTGATCAAAACCCATAAATTACAAATAATCACCCCATGCAAGCAATTGTGCAAGCTAATTTAGACAAAGAGTAATTCAAGAAAGCTCATAGCTACAAAAAGTGTTATTACTGCTGTGAACTATTTGGTAAGTAAGCTGGCAGCTTTAAAATATTTTGAATGAATGTATTAGATAGCACTTTGTTCTCCATTACCATAAGTGACTTCAAACCAAAATGAAGCATGCGTTTGAAATTTTCGTTGTTTAAGAAATTAATATCGTTTCAAACCGAGGAGTCGAAAATCTACCACAAATACTGAAGAGTGTTAGTTCTCTTTGGTTTTTTTAAAGTACGAGTAGGTCGTCCACGAGAAAAACATTTTACAGGTCTATTCGGTTACTTTCATGAACGCTGTTGTGAAAAAGCACTAAATTTAGCAACAAAGAAAGACCAAAAGTCGAGTTACTTTTCTTAATTTTTGCTCTGAATAGTGGTTAGTTCTCTTTGTTTTTTTAAGCGCGAGCAGCTCGTCCACGAGAAAAATATTTTACAGGTCTATTCGGTTACTTTCATGAACGCTGGTGTGAAAAAGCACTAAATTTAGCAACAAAGAAAGACCAAAAGTCGAGTCACTTTTCTAAATTTTTGCATTGATCAAGCAGCACAAAGTAACTTTTTTACTTGAAGGAAATAAAACTCCGGGTAAAATTATCTTTGCCGGGATCTATCTACAAGTTTTATTCATTTTTACGCCTTGACGCTTGGCTAACTCATGTTCGACGAGTCTAATCTTCTGAAAAATGTGGGGCTTTGGTTTTGGGGTCTATCTCATACTCGTCCAGTTTTATCAAACAATTTCAACACAATGTGTGTATACTTCAAACATCAGGCGAAAATGTACGTCCATGGAGGACCAGAAGTGTCATGAAATTCTTTTTTAGTCAAGCTCGGGTTTATTTTTATTTCCGATACTTCCTTACTTTCAAAGAGCATTATATCACTTGGGTACAAGTGACCAGTAGTTGCGTGCTGTTGTATCGGAGTTATTAATTGTTCTTAGCCATAATCTACAAACCGCGAAACTCTGTATATCTGGTGTTTGCGTGAATTAAGACAGGTGTTAAATATGCCTTTATGGCGTCTTAGAGATGGACAGAAATTCGCTGTGGCTTGACACTCGGATTTGCGTTGGAGGAAACAAGTCTGATGTCTAAAGTAAAATAGCTTGCAGTTATACAACCAGGAACGGGGAACGCCTACAACGCTGTACACAAAATGGAGACATCTTCATTTCAATCCTGCATAATCAAACTGTCTTTTGAAATTAATATAAGATAGGACTGACACAGGCTTCCATTGGCGGCAGAATAACGTTCAGCTGTTTACCGATATATGATTTAGACCGTCTCATTTTAAACAGGGTACAAAATTTTGGATGTAAAAATGACGTGTTTTAGGGGGAAAATGTGTGAAAGTTGAGCTAAAAATCATGAATAGGGTATGAACTTCTGAAAATCTTTTGTTGAGTGCTCTGTCAGACCTGACACTGTTCATCTAATACTATATTCCCTGCAGCCATTTCCATTTGTTATACAATGTACTTGCAATCAAATTTACATGCAACAAACTTCAGCTGTAACCCGTACCTTTAGCTGGCTGGTTTGCAGTAAAAAAACAAATAACAGTGAAGAAAGGAATTATTTCCAGGAATTTGTACTGTATATCCGAAAAAACTTCTCTCCCCAGCCTCGGGTTTGCTCTTACCCTGTTCTTAAATCAGCTTCATATTCTTATAAAAAAAGGTTCTTATATAAAATAAGAGTGTACTTAGTTTTCGATCACTATCCGTATCTCCGAGCCATGCAGCTGAAACTAGTTCTTAATGGTTGTGTCTTCAATTCGCAGCTGCATTTGTAGAGCATGGCAGTTTACGCGAAGAAGCTTCAAATCATTTAGAAAAAGATATAGTGGCAACCTTCAAACTTCTCATTTAGTTAAATTTCAAAAGTTAGCAACCTATACATTGGTAACTTAATAACGTTTGTACTCGAGGAAAATTAGTATTTAAACGAACGGCTTGGCAAAAAAATGTTTCCCAATTTCAACTATTAGCAGCTTTTGGCAGCTTAAGTAGTTGCGTTTTTTCGTGTTCAACCCACAATATGAATTCGTGTTGTACGGTACTGATTACAGTTTGAACGGTTTTGAAAAGACTGCTTTCAAGTTCTGAGACGCGGTGGCGTCCAGTGTAACTTGTCACTTAAATTATGGCGTAACAAGCCACTAATGCTCTTTGAGAGTAAACTATTGGTATAACAGAACTTTAACGCGAATAAAGCGGTTTATACTAGTGATTGTACAGTGGACTGTAGGTACAAAATTATTCTTTAAAGATCTTTCTACCGTTTACAAAGATAAAGAAACCTAACAAAAGCGGAAAGAGCAAGCAAGGCGGGTGCAGGTGTTTCGTCTCACGACTCTCACAGCAGGTCTTGCTGACGAAATGCAGAAAAAAAATTGAGATGTTGCCGAGTAAAGCACAAGAGACAAAAAAGCTAAGTATTTTTGCCTGACAACACTGATCACATTGCGGTCAAGCGCGCGTGAGTTTTGAAAAGACTGCTTTCAAGTTCTGAGACGCGGTGGCGTCCAGTGTAACTTGTCACTTAAATTATGGCGTAACAAGCCACTAATGCTCTTTGAGAGTAAACTATTGGTATAACAGAACTTTAACGCGAATAAAGCGGTTTATACTAGTGATTGTACAGTGGACTGTAGGTACAAAATTATTCTTTAAAGATCTTTCTACCGTTTACAAAGATAAAGAAACCTAACAAAAGCGGAAAGAGCAAGCAAGGCGGGTGCAGGTGTTTCGTCTCACGACTCTCACAGCAGGTCTTGCTGACGAAATGCAGAAAAAAAATTGAGATGTTGCCGAGTAAAGCACAAGAGACAAAAAAGCTAAGTATTTTCGCCTGATAACACTGATCACATTGTGGTCAAGCGCGCGTGAGTTTAAAGGGCGTGTTTTCGTAACAACTTTAGCATCTGACATTCTTAACTCAAGACGACTTATTGAGCAACACGAACTTACCTTTACAGGGAGCAGACCTTTGCTTGTGCAGGTAACATTCTCACTCCATGAACTGTCAGCAATATTTTTCTTCGTGCGATTTACACTGGACGAGTTTTTGGTTTGTTTTTTTTTGACCTGTCATATTGTGCTCTTTGTAGACTGTGTATATATTGTATAGTAACTGCATGATTTCATGAAATTGAATAGATCACGATTCGAGCGGATATCGAATAAAACGAAACTATCAAAACTGTGTTTGTATCTGTTAAAAACAACACTGAAATACAGTGACTTTCAATTTTTTGTTATTTGCAAGTGAAAACGTTCTAAAGCTCTTAATATAACGCATTAATCCCATTCCGCCTGGGCTTTTTTGGAGTTCCTGGGCCGGGGGGGGGGGGCTTTTGTCATGAAACGCTACTGTCATGAAACGTACCTTTCACAAACGCTTGCCGTGGCAACATCCGACCCCATAACCTAAATTCTACCAAATCACTGGCTAAAATGCCAGATAAATTTGAGGAAAAGTCCCACGATATGGGCGGATTATCTTAAATAATAAATTGTTTGCAATTGCGAGCTACTTGAAGTTGGCGCGGGCAACAGAGCCCCCTCCCCCCAGGCGGAATAGAGTTACGTTTTTTAAAAAAAAATGGCGAAAAGTATTGTATGCTTTCTTCTTTCTAAACAATTTGGTCTATTTTGTCTAATTTACTTCTGGTGTAGTTTTGGAAAATGGCATAGTTTTTGCTTAAACACACAATTTGATTTGCGACATTGAGGACACTTCTGTAGTTGTTAAAGTAGAAAATGTTGTTTTTAATTGTTTTAAAACAGGAAGAAGAGCTTTGCAATGGACGCAGTAAACGGAACAACAATTGTGTCGAATGGGTCTTCCGCGTGTGACTCAGCTCTTCTAGATTCTATGACAACCAAAGTGCTAAAGAATGCAGCGTTTTCAGTTCTATTATTGGCCTCCCTTGTAGGCAATTCTCTGGTACCCGCTGTTGTCTACAGGAACCCCGAGCTACACACAAGCGTCAACTACTTCATCGCCAGCATGTCCATCTCAGATCTGCTTATAATAGTAATCGCTATTCCAGAACGAATCCAAATTGTTTACGTTCCACAAGGTGTATGGCAAATTAATGGGACGTTTGGATTGATGCTTTGCAAAGTTAGAGCTTTTCTTATCGACACGTCTGTTATAGTCACCCCTTTAAGCTTGTTAATAGTTTCATTCGAGAGATTTTTTGCTATAGTTTACCCTTTCAAAACACAGCATATGCGTGACAAGAAATCGTGTTTCATTGTAATCGCATTTACTTGGATATTCGCTATGCTTGGCTCTTCCCAAAATTTTTACACCTGGCGCCTCTTGACTGTTAACGGTACAACTTACTGCATTAAAACCTGGGAACCGGCCTTTAACGGAGATCAGGCAGATGACGTGGAGTTCTTCATTTTTCTAGTATGTCTTTTGATAATTCCTATTGTTTCATTAGTTTGTGTCTACTCTGTAATAGTTTTTTCCCTTCGAAGCAGAAACAAACCTGTACATGTTGGATCTCATCAAAGAAGTCAAATGGAGAGGGAAAACAGACGAGTAACATATATGTTATTGACTATTGTTATCATTTATTTCGTTCCCGTGACCGCAATGAATATTTCACACATTTTATATTTTTTTGTATGGAGTAGCTCGCAGCTTTGCACTTACAGACAATTGACGTTCGCTTTGTTATATCTTAGTTACATTTACCAATTATTAAATCCTTTTATTTACTGCATATATAATCCAAGATACAAGAGAGGTGTCAAGAAGATATTAAGTTGCTGTACATACTATAAGGATGACGAGCAAGGAATAGAAGTCAAATTCCGTTCAAAAGGGCTCGACTCCTTAGAACCTGAGAATAACATTACTTTCATTAGTATGACTAGCCCTCGTATATAATCAGTGTAGTTATACCGCCTAAGCATTAAAGAGTTCTTGTTAAACAAAGTGCCTCGGTGTAACAATTGACTTGGGAGTCATACCTCACAAACGTGATAATTTCAGTTGGAATTGGGATTCTCCGCAAGATAAAGAAAATGTTATCAAGGGACAACCTAATCAGCGTACATTTACAAATCAATTATAGAGCCCCATTCGATAGTTGTTTAATAGTCTTGGATGGCATAGGGACCTCTGTAGCCGAAAGGCTACAGAAACTTTAAAGCATTGCACGAGTTATTACAAGTGCCACGTATTTGATAAGGTCAAAAGACATTCGAAGAGAACTAGGATGGCAAACTATGTAAGAACTATAAAACAGATTGAAAGCAGTAATGTGTTTTAAAAAACATTAAATGGAAGATATTTTTTTTGGAAGATATTTTTAGCCAACACACAGGAAATCTGGCGTTTGATCTACGTGCATCATGCAAAATACTGCAATACTGAAAACCAAAATTGACTTCTATAGAAATGTAGTTTTGCCTCCACGCGAGTCAAATCGTGGAATTCATTCCCTAGCGACCTAAAAGAGGAGAATTCCCTTGAGGCATTTGCGAAGAAACACTCCAACGCAACATGAAATTGTACTGGAACGAGATGAAAGTATTGGGGTATCGGATATCCGTTTGTCTTAATGCATTGTGACCTTTAGCATCACATGCCTGTCTAGTAAATTATTTACCCATTTCCTTGAGTTGTAATACAGCTTCTGGAAGAACCTAGTCCTTGTATTTACGTAGATTAGGTGTAGCTATTAGCTCTATTTTCAGTAACAAATGTTGTATTAATAAAGGTTGTTTTATGATTTGTAATTTAGTTCGAACAGCCTAGCTCAGAGCTGTTAGGCCAAGTAGAAAAACCTATGTTTAGCGTCCCGGCCCGCTTCCTTTTTTGAGGCCGCCTCCTTTTTTCTCTGTTCGTTTGTCCAATAAAAAGAAAACTACAAACACAAGCATAACAGAACTGAGATGGCGCAAATCTTCGTGCTTGCACGCGCTCAGTTCGTCAAGCCAATCAAAATATCCCCACGTTCACAGTAGCGTGCGCTCCTGCTCACATTATGTTCGCACAGCCAATACTCTGTTCGCGTTTTGCTCTACCGGGCACTACTGCTTCTCACGTTTTTTTAAAGCTGTAACATTACAGTACACTTCTTTCATCTCTGTTGCGTGACGCTTCAGTCTACTAAGCCTTTCGAACAAAACTATTAAGTTGTTTAGCCATCATGGTTTTCATTCCTGGTTCAATAAGATCAATATTTCCGTTCTGTTGTGGATGGACAGCAAATTCTGAGCGATGTTTTTGCTCAGTTCATTTGCAAGAAGAGAACTCGACGACGGAGAGCCAGTTGACGAGTATAAGAACAATAAATGATAATAACTGACGTTCGTAAAGAGGCCCCTGCCTTTACGTTATTCTTAAAATCGGTTAAAGTAGATTTCCAAAAAAAAAAGCCCCGCTTCCTCCTTTTTTCTAAAAAAAATCCTGACGCTAAACATAAGTTGTTTTTTTTGCTTGACCTTAATAAAGCAAGACCTTGTCGTGGTATCGAGTGTTCGTGTTACTCTGTCTTTGTCTCCAGTTGACTCATCACATTGGTGGATGCGGTGGGATCCGTAAAAAAAACGAATTCTTAAACCAGTCGGAGATGGAAAACAACAACATGCAATACAACGACGGCGAAGTAAAGTTCGGGCCACTTATCGACTTGGCCGTAACAGTGCCGTATCGGGTTTACAGCAGCCAGATTCCTCAACCTCGAGCCACGAGCACTCCTGCTACTCAGCGCCATCCCATGATCGATAACTGGAAACAATAACAAAAACTGAGCTCCGGGATAGAAAAACAGCAGAACGAGCTGCAAAAACAGATCCAATAATTGACGCAACGAGTGCAATCCATGGAGCTGGAGCAGCAACACAGCAAGCATGGTACCAGTCCCCCAGCAGATCGCAGTGCAGAGAAACATAGGAGACGCCTGACGGAAATCTGTTCGGAAAACGGCGGCGACAAGTTTTATATTATCAACTTCCGGCTACAAGAACGACAACTCCGATGTCCAACAGCGAAACCGAACTACCGAAAACAAAGGCTTTAGTCCGGCCAACAACTTTTAATGGTTCTACACCCTGGGAGGATTACCAAGCCCAATTCAAGCTCGTGGCGAACTTCAACCGCTGTGACCAACCGATCAAAGCAACCTACCTCGCGGTCAGTCTTGGTGGTCCAGCTCAAGCGGTTCTCGGGGATCTCAATAAGGACCAAAAAGTTACTGCGCCTTGGATGAGGCGCTTGGAAACCACTTTGGGACACACAGCAGAAAAAAATGCATCGTGTTTCCCTGAAGAATAGAAAGCGGAAAGCCGACGAGAGCCTTCCGGAGCTTGCCCAAGCTATCAGGCGCCTAACGCGTCAAACGTTCCTATAAATGTCAGCCGATATAAGGGAACAGTGGCCAGATGTTCTGTCATCGACGCTTCTGGGATGGCAGACGAACAATGGAAAGTGCACCAAGCCAGACCAAAGACCCTCAACGATGCATTAGGCGCGGCAGTGGAGCAGGAAACATTCCTTGCCGCGGATAAACAACGCGGTGGGGCTGCGAGGTCGGCACAGGCGCAAGCTACTCAGAAGATGCCTGAAAGCGACCTCAAGCAAGAGCTGTCAGAAATGAAAGCTCTAGTTAAAAAGATGACGGTACAGAATAACACCGTACCTAGGGACACATTCAGCGGAACTGCCCACAACAGAAACCACAACAGCCAGAACAGCCGCAAGGAAACGAGAAACTGTCTGGTCCCAGGGCCTGAACCCGACAGAACAGACATTGCCAAGGCCCACACTCCCCTCAGTTCGATCCGGCACCCTTAGAAACCATGCAGATGGCCTCTATCTAACAGGTGTATTCTGTGATAGACCAATCAAATTCCTGGTGGATACTGGTGCTTACAATACCATAGTGGAAGCAAGCTGCTTCGAGGCTGTACCCTCTTCTGCAAAACCTGAGCTAGAACTAGTGTCTCAAAACATGGCACTGGCTGATGGGAGCTCTTTGTCACTTGTCAGTCGAGGGACTTGCGATCTGCAGTTTGGAAACACCAAGGTAAAACATCCAGTGTTCGTAGCAGAGATAGAACCCGAAGGCATTCTGTGACTTGATTTCTTTCACGATTATGGTTGTGAACTTGTGCGCAGAAATGGCCGCTATGAACTGACCATGACAAACAGCTGCGGAGACCAACAAGGGGTTTCAGTTACTCCTCGTTGTTTACAGGTTGCAGTCAATCGGAACACTTTCGTACCGCCCAAGAGCGAAGCCATGGTTTGTTCAAGGGTTGTCAACCCTGGCTGTCCAATGATCGGTTTCCTAGAGCCAACTGATCGACTAATGGCAAAGAATGAATTGATGCTAGCTAGAACCTTGGTGGATACGACACCAGGTGTCCTACCTCTCCGAGTGCTGAACCCTACAGATCAACCATGTATGCTGTACAGGAACATTGTTGCAGCCACATGTGAACCAGCCGAGCTGGTTAGCAAGTCGAGAGCGGGAAAGGCACGTGCAGCGAGTCCGTGCAACCATCCTTGAAGCAAGTACTTGTAAAGGAGAACCATGATGCGGCGCCAGAACATCTGATAGACCTATTTGAGCGGAGCTGCAAGAATCTGGACCAAGCACAACGAACAGACCTCGCTACTCTCCTATCAGAATTTTCCGATGGGCTTGCTGCTTCTCCCTCTGATCTTGGCCGGACTGATGTGGTCCGACATGAAATAGACACAGGGCATGCAAAGCCTATCCGGCAGCCTGTTTAACCAGGTTTCTGTGTTGACTACCGAGCCCTTAATAATGTCACTGTCAAAAATTCGTGGCCTCTACCAAGGACTGATGACTGTTTTGATGCACTTACTGGTTCCAAATGGTTTTCCTCTTTTGATTTGTGCAGTGGCTACTGGCAAGTTGCAAAGACAAAGAAAATCCAAAGACTAACCATTACCACCGACAAGGGGCTTTACCAGTTTACAGTTATGTATTTTGGATTATGCAATGCCCCGACCACTTTCGAACGGCTCATGGAGGATGTACTAGCTGGACTCCCACGGGAGGTATGTCTATTATACCTCGACGACGTCATTGTTCACGCTCCCACAATCACAGAAGAACTTGCTAGGCTTCGCAGAGTCTTCCAAAGGCTCCGCGAGGCTAAGCTAATGCTTTGTCCCAAGAAATGCTTCTTGCTACAGAATTCCGTTTCCTTCTTGGTCATGTTGTGAGCAAGTGTGGCAAGTTGTGAGCAAGTGTGGCATGTTGAGAGCAAGTGGGCAAGGAGTGTCACCTGACCCCAGGAACTGCGTGATTGGCCCCATCCAAGAACCATAAGGAAGTAAAGAGCTTTCTGGGCTTTTGCTCCTATTCAGGCGGTTCATCCGGGGATTTGCTGACATTGCCAGGCCACTCCATAAACTCACGGAAGAAGGAAGAGAGTTTACATGGTCTGGGGACTGTGAAGTCGCCTTCAACAGGCTTAAAACTGCGCTAACGACAACACCCATACTGGCCTTCCCAACATCAAGCGACCTTTTCATTCTTGACACCGATGCAAGCAACACTTGTACGGGCGCTGTGCTGTCCCAAGTGCAAGACGGACAAGAGAAAGTGATCGCTTACCATAGTAGGACACTTGGCAAGAGCGAAAGAAACAACTGTGTTACCCGGAAGGAGCTGCTGGCGGTGGTTATTGCAATAAATACTTATCACCACTACCTATGTTGTAGAAGGTTCCTAATCAGGTCAGATCACCGAGCTTTGAAATGGCATCTTAAGTTTAAAAACCCAGAAGGCCAGTTGACCAGGTGGCTGGAAGTCTTGGCAACTTACAAGTTTGCGATTGAACACCGACCTGGTATGCAACATGGTAATGCAGATTCCCATTCCCTTTCCAGACGCCCGTGTGGAGACTGTAAGTACTGTAAGGAGTTGTGCAAAAGGAGGAGCATGAACAGTGCAACGAGCAAGAGAATTGTACTACAAGCATAGGAGTGCGTGTGGTACAACCCATGGTGGAGAAAAACCAGTCTTTGGAGACCTGGGTACCGGGTCGTACTAACAGTGAACTTCGACAAAAGCAACAGGCTGACCCCAGTCTCGCCAAAATCATTGACTGGAAGGAGATATCAAGTACCCGCCCGCAGTAGCAGCAAGTCTCGTCCGAGAATAGTGCAGTTAAAGCTTATTGGAGCCAATGGGACCGCCTGGACGTACGAGATGGTGTATTGTTGTTGTTGTTGTTATTGTATTGAGCAGGCACTGGAAGTCCGTCACAGGGGGCACTATCAAATGGCAGCTCATTGTACCAGAGAGCCTGAGAAGTGAAGTGTTACAGCACTTACACGACGCAAGGACGGCGGGATACCTGGAAGTGGCCAAGACGTGAGAGATTGGTGCAGCAAGTGTTACCTCTGCCCCTCTCGCAGGAGACCACAACAAATGTTTTTAATAACCTAGGTTTTTAGTAACGATAAGGTGTATGTTTTTATAGTTTTGTGTATAATAATCTAGGTTTTTAGTAATGATAGGGTGTATGTTTTATAGTTTTGTCTTAAATCTTATATTTTTATTAGCTAGTGTTAGTATACTATTTACCATTAGGATTTTACTTGTACATAGTAGTTATTTAGTTCTAATTGTTGTCGATCACTTTTATCATGAGCCTACGGCTCGGGAGAATGGGTGACCACTCCTTGTGTAACCGACGTTAAATAATATATTTTTATTATTATTATTATTATCATTATTATTATGGTCGAGAGGTTCAGTCAGACGGTGGAGGCCATGCTGTCCAAGTTCGTATCAGAGAATCAACGAGACTGGAAAGAACACCTCGTGGTTTTGATGATGGCATACCGCTCGGCAGTGCATGAAACGACTGGCTTCTCACCCTGTGAGCTCATGCTTGGGCGGTCAATCGATCTTCCGATGACCTATCCGAATATGCGACGAAACTCAGAGATCGGATTGAACGGGTCCACGCATTTGCACGGGGGAACATGTCGTTGGGGAGTGCTCACCAAAAACGGAGTTCTGACCACCGGGCACAAGCGCGGCAGTTCAACCGTGGTGATCCGGTCTGGTTGTACAACCCCACCCGGAAGAAGAGTCACTCTCCAAAACTTCAAAGACCTTGGTATGGACCATATTTGGTGACGTCCCGACTTGACGATTTAGTCTATCGGATTCAGCAGGG
>JAOBYE010706783.1:0-11421 GCA_025403585.1 Parazoanthus swiftii
TGATTGTTGCGAATATAGAAGGTTGTTTTCGCACAAATACGCATAGAGGCAGTTGTGTACGTGTTTTTCAACTATTTTTGATAGGACAGGTAAAACTGATATTGGACGGTAGTTATTTACGTCACTGCGATCACCGTTCTTAAAAAGTGGTGTTACTTTAGCGATCTTCCATCGCTGTGGGAAGACAGCTCTCTCTCTTTCAAGAATGCTAAACACAAAGTTGGAAAAATATTGTGATAGTTGCTTCTCTCTTGCTTCGCGGAAAGTATGAAACAGTATCCTTGTCGACTCAATTTGGAACGAGCTTTTAAAGGAGTTTTGATAACTATATTGAGAATTATAAGTGCCCATTTACAGCTTAAGAACTGTGTTGACATCTTGTATAAGTCACACTAGTTTAATAGACCATTTAGAAGTTAGTTGGACTGTTTATAGAGACCGCAATAATTGGGAAAACCTGTTGCGGGATCCCAGCATTCAGTTTAAGTTAAAGCAAATCCCTCGCCGTTACTGAGTGAATTAAATTTTCACTGCCGTAGGTTGTGACTCGTCTCATTCGCTTGCTTGGTGAAAGACTGTTGGGACACTACAGAAGGGGCACTGCTGCCCGCTCCGACACACTGCTGGGTAAGTGCTGCAGCTATGCATTCTAATGGATATGGTTGTATTTTTTAATCAGAGCAATTTTCTTTTTATTCTGGCAAAAAAAGAGCGAACAGAACGGAAACAAAAAGCAAACAAGTTTCCTTACTGTCGAATGACTACGCGAACAATGCGCGAGTGTCTGCGAACGAGGACAGATTTCGAACTTGTCAAACACAACGAACGTAAGGGGGGTTTGATTTGTCGGTTAATTAACCAAAGAACGAGGTACTTTCTCTGTAAAGGACGATAAATTAAACACAATTAAAATGATACTGTTCTCATCTGTTTGATCATTGGCAGATGATAGATACAGGTAGTTTTTATGTGACCCCGATAACGTATTTTTTAGGACAAACAAAATTCGCTCTTTTTACTCAAGGATATTAAAAGAAGTTGTTTTAGTATTCTAGCTAAGTTTTGTTGCGTTTCGGGATGATTTACACCAGTTTTAAATTCTCTGTTTCACTGACTTTTGCGAAATGCTTTATCATATTTTATCACGGACTATTGGCAGTTTGTGTATGCTGGTACAATATGACGACTTTTGGTGAAGCACCTTATGATATCTGGTAGAATGCACTCTAGAAATGATAATCAAGAGTTTGTTGTGTATTGTAACTAATCGCTTACCTTTTTCTGTAATTTTAATTCTCCAGAAAACCATCTTCCAGTTGACAATCAGATATTCGGTGGATCCAACCTGGGCACGGTGGTTGTTATACCAGTAAGCAGCGACGTACCTTTGGCCAACTTTGCCTTCGAACTGAGCCTGGCATTAAACTCGATTGGTAAGAGCTAAGGAAGTCGTACTCCTTGTTTTTCGTGTAGATATTTTAATCTTTTTTCTCGCGGATCCTTCATCAAGTGCTCAGTGCAGCTTTTTGAACGTTCTTGGCTTGTTCAAATCTAGGCATTTAACGAAAGCTTGTTTTTAAACCTATACTATGTGTTTCTATATTTGTCCAGTTGAGTTTGCTTTATTTTGTGTTTATTTTTTCTGAAACACTATTTTAAGATCACATCTGAGCTAAAAAGGTCAAAGCTTAAAAGAGAACAATTTTTTTTCATCTTTTAACGACAGTGTTCTTCTCCTCTCCAGGCCCTACTCTACTTCTTAACAGCGAACTTGTTCGTCAGAGGCTTGGTAGCTCAGCTCTTGACAGGTAAATATTTTCCATTTTCTTTAAGAAGAAGCTTCCCCTTTGACTTTAGAATTTAGTAAATGCCTCAAGTGGAATCATTACACCAAATACTGTCTTTGTTGATTGTCGCAGCGTGAATGACTTCCGAATGGCGAGCTGGCTAGGCCAACAAGAGGACTTACACCGAATTGTACTCTACCAAGCAGACTCGTTCATGTCAGCGTGGACCAAGAGGTGTATTAGGCGGGTATGTACTCGACAAACGACTCGCCATATTTATTAATGACTTATATTCCGGAACTACAATCATTGTTAATTCTTGCCAGTTCCATTTTCTTGTGCGAGCAAATTATGGTGTTGGTGTTGAAGTAATGCGCCCAAACTTGACCGAGTAAGTTTTTTTCCCCAACTAGCAAGATGTCCATTAGCGAAACGTTGCTTTCTATAAGAACCTTCCAATGTTCTATCACTCATGGTACATACCCAGAACACTGACTAATTGTTAGTAAATGTCTACATATATATTACTCTAAAACTTTAGTGACCAAACTATTGGTCAGCATCTAATATGTTATGTAAGTAGACCTACATTTTTGGAAAAAGTCAATGTTTGACAATAACTTCGTACCAGAGATGTTATGCAGTGTGTAAAAACAGCGGGCATTTCCCGGTCGGTCCAAGAGTTGTCACAAGATTTATTACTACAACAGTTTGTTGGGTTTCACCGATTACTTTTTCTTGTTCATTCCAGGCCGACTGTATCCTTATTGTTGGTGTTGGTGATCAGTCTCCAACAGTCGGACAGGTTAGTACAGTATTGTCTGTCTGTCTGTCTGTCTGTCTCTTAGAATCTTACTTACCTAGATCTTAATTATTTACTTGTTTGTTTGTTTGCTTACTTACTTGCTCGCTTGCTTACTCACTCACTCACTCTTTCACTCACTTGCTTACTCAAGGCATTTACTTTCTTACTTAACTACCTACTTACTTGCTTACTTACTTACTTGCTTGCTTTCTTACATACTAACTTACTTACCTGTTTACTCCACTCGCTTACTAACTTGTTACTCATTTACTCATCCACTTAGTTCTTTGCCAACTACCTTACCTGCTACATTTGCCTTTCTTACTTAGTTGCTACTCTTTACTTAAACCCACTCATCAACTACCTTTCTTACGTAGGAGTTACTTATTTACTTGCTTGCTTGCTCACTTAAACCCACTCAACAACTGATTGTAGTGTTCAGTTGCAGTACGTATAAAAGATTCTGCTCAGTAAATATCTTTCTAATCGCAGCTTGAGAGGCAGCTGGAGGCGATTCAGGTGAGATCACAAAAGGAGCTGATCCTACTTCATCGAGAGCAGGAGAACTTGAACATTTCCGGTACCGTGGATTGGTTGAATGCCCGGGGCTGGATCTCCGCCCATCATCATGTGAGTAATATCTTTGAACGAAGAGTAATATTATTATTATTATTATTGTTATTATTATTATTATTATTAGTAGTAGTAGTAGTAGTAGTAGTAGTAAATTATTATTAGTATTATTTGAATTATCGGCTCACTGACACGGTGTTCTTGATTCGTGAATCTCTTTGTTTACAGGTGCGTTGTTCTAAGAAGATTTTTAGCAGACGACTTATCTCCGACAGGGTAACAGAATTTGATAATAGTCCAGTTTTTTTATTCCGACTTCCAACTGATTGCGATGACTATAGTCGTATTTTACACTCTTAGCCTCGACACCAGCGAGATCCGAGCCTCCACAATACAAAGAGTTGTGAATAGCTCATGTCATGGGAAGTTGGAAGAGCACTCTGGAAGCTAGAGAAGCACTCGGCTTCGCTTCGTGCCACTCAAACGCTTCTCTGGTGCTCTCCCAACTTCCCGCGTACATCCATAACTCGATAGACGCACACTTAGCGTGCTTAACTAACAAGAAACGAGTCTGTAGTCATTGTAATCAGCGGCAACTACGAGTACGAAACTGAACTATTTTCTCAAACGTCATTTGTTGGTATTTGAGTTGTGTCTGTCCTTCATAACCATAATTTGTATTTCATTTTTGTGCAGTATGAACGAAATTCCGCGGGGTACCAGTATCCTGCAAGGTGGGTTGCTGTTTAATTTTAAAAAGTGTTAGCTGTGTATTTTAGTTAAGAAATGGCTTTAAATAGTCCAAATGCGTTTGTCTACAATGCTACCGATTCGAGTAAAGCATTCGTTTTATTAGGGGAAATTAAATCGTATCTTCTATAGGTGAATGAGATTTTAGCAGTTTCAGTTAAATCCTTGAAGTAATATGTCCTCCTGGAACAAGGAAGATGAGTGAGTGCGAGTGTTGCACTAACTCGGGGACACTTTAACTTTGAACACTTAGGAATATGAAGATTGTAAAGTTCGAGTGCACTTTAGCTTGCTATTATTGCTGCTCTCGTTTCTGCTACTTTGTTGTTGTAGCTGTTGTTTGCAGATGTTTGTTGTTGTCGTTGTTGTCGTTGTTGTTGTTGTTGTTGTTGTTGTTGTTGTTAAACTGTTGCTGGCCTGTTGACGTTAGTGTTAGGAGATACTTACAATTGTTTGCTTTGTTCCAGGAACTCTGACTTCTCCCGCTTGGCCCGCCGGTTAACTGGTACTTCCATTGGTCTGGTGCTTGGAGGAGGTGGAGCGAGGTGAGAAGGCTAACTTGTATGTTGCAGACATCTGAGAAAAATCGTCGTTAATGTTGTGATTCTTCTAACCCCTACACATGTAGAGCAGGCAAGGGGTCATTTGACCTCCCTAGCTCAAGGGTTTTTTAAACTAACATTTTGCTCTTTGACCAGTGGTTATATCAAACATTTTAGCAGCATTTTAGTTAGACCTTCAAGAGAAATTTAAGTGATTCTTATAATGCTGCGACTTATGTTCTGAATACTAACAACTACCTCCTCGTTTGTATATTAAGTTCTTCAGTTTCTCACTTACTCACCTACCTAGCTATCTAGTACTTGCTAACTTACTTTCTTTCTTTCTTACTGACTGACTTACTTATTTACGTACTGACTGACTGACTGACTGACTGACTTATTCTCTTACTTATAATCTATAAGTATAAATCACCTTACTGACGTTGTTTTGTTTTAGGGGCTTGTCACATGTGGGAGTCATCAAAGCCCTGGACGAGGCAGGTTAGTAGGTGTCCATTCATCGTCAAAAACCGTAAAGTAGGACAGAAATGTTCTGTTCAGCGCTACATAATGACAGCATTATTGGCAAAGTGTAACTATTACCACCAATACACCATTTTTCTAGTGCAAATTTTTGCTAGATCCATTCCCTTGTTGGGGCTAAAAGTGATGTTTATGTTGAATTACAAAGGTCAATTTTGACCGAGTAATGACGGTTTGCCCTCACAAGGGAATGGGTCCAGCAAAAGTATGTATTGAAAAAATGGTGTATTAAAAAATTAATTACTTTTGACAGAACCCGTATCAGGCCACTTATGGAATACGCCTGTCAAGTGTACCTAACTCTTTGTCAAAGTACTTTAGTGACGATCTAGAAAGGCTACGCATTCTGCACATAATTTTTCCTGAGAAAACCTACGCCAGACTTTAACAGAGCGGTTTCTAACAACCTTGTTTCGAACAAGCCTATCCATATCATGTTTTGCTTTCCGAGGTGAACTGCAACCGACCCGCAGATCAAATCGTGTAGTTCATGTAGTCGACTTTTTAAATAATATTTTTGAAATTATTACTTTAACACAGGGATCCCGATCGACATGGTAGGCGGGACAAGTATGGGCTCCTTTGTTGGGGCAGCCTATGCAGAGGATGCGTGCATTCCCAGGATGTGTCAGAGAGTTCGCGAGTGGTCATGGGTAAATTCCATTTTCACCTCCAAGACTTTTGTATCTAGCCTTATTGCAAAAAATTAAATTCCACTGGAAACCCATCCGGCCTCCAAAAAAAAGCCCAAAGAAACTTTTTGCAGACAAGTCTAATCCCACGGGTTTTTGGAAGTTTGCAGTATTTCACAAAAGACAAAACAAAGGCTGAATCTGTTTAATTATGTAGATGTGAATGTAACTTAGGTTTTCACTTGACGCCATTGAGGTCAACAAAATGGCTGTTTGTTCCATTATCCCGCTCGCTGCATGTACGCCAGTTCTTTGAGTCAGTTTAAAAGTTTTTTTGCATTTTTCGTAAAATTACAGCTGAAGCATCACTTTCAAAGGAATCAATTAGTCGTTGCTGCCGCCAACAACAAATTATGCGAGCTTGGCGTAAATAAATGATACATTTTAATGATGAATTTGATCTTCTTTCCATCCGTAGGACATGACATCAATCTTCAAGCAGATTCTTGATCTGACGTATCCCTTTACTTCCATGTTTTCTGGTGAGTAGTGAAACAATTGGTTGGCGTTTTTCTGTGTTGTGATACTCTCTGTTGGCAGTGAGAACATATATTAGAATATTTTCGTTGCGAGTGGTGAAGACAATTTTCAAAAAACAAGCACAGCGGAAATACTTTTACATATCTAGTTTACCTTTCTTTAAGCTGCTGCGTGATTTTCTTTTTGTTATATAAACATTAAACGCAAGATTTTGGAAAAAATTTCTGAATTTTTTTTTGAAAAACTTCAATAATTGTCGGAATTTTTTTTGGAAATTTTTCCGGTAGTCCTTGGAAAATTTTTCAAAAAAAATGTTTTCAGAAAGTCTTTGACAATTTAAACAAAGTTCGGACCATCTTCGGAAACTGTCGGAAATCTTTGGAAATTTAAAACAAAATTAAAACTTTTGACGATTTTTTAAAAAAAAAAATAGGAAAACATTTCGAAAGTCGATAGCCTCATTAGTGAGGTCCCAGATGTAGCATAGTATAAATTAATACAAGTATGATATTTTCAAGTTAACTATTCGTTTCTGAGACACTGACTCCCTCAGTTAACACGCCACCCTATGATACGCTTTGCGCATTTAGTAATGGGTAAATGTATACGTGTTTTCTAACAATATTTTTGTACAAGATCTCTCCTTTCACTTCATTCTAAAAGCTAACAACTTTCGTCCTGACTTAGAACTGACTGTTGAAACCCCAGTTGTTGTTGAAATTTATTTTCTGTATTTAAAGTATACTCCGATTCCCTCTGCAAAGTTTGACTAGTTATTCCAGGACCCCGTTTTTGTTTGTGGTATCGAACCAAGGTTTGTACCTTTCTTGTCTTCATGCTACTGAGCCTTTGAGGTTCATCATTTTGTTCTTTTCTTTCCAGGAAACGGCTTCAACGCCAGCGTGAGGAGTACATTTGGAGAAAAACAAATCGAGGTGAGCTTCGAGTCATTGCTGTAAATTTTTGTCTGTAAATTACTTCTGGAAGACTACATTGGAGAGGTCAGCTGCTAGTGTTTGTTCAAGGTTCGTACGGGTCATGGAAAACCTGGAAGCTCATGGAGTTGTACAAATTCGTTTTCCAGGCCTGGAAAGTCTGGAAAGGAATTTTGATTAACTTAGGTCATTGAAAGTTATGGAAAATAAAAACTACTGTATAAAACATGGGTTAGTTAACTTAAACGAGTGAGATGAAACAGAAACTCGTCAGATTTCACTTGCGGAAGGTACATTCCATTAGTATTAGACGTATAGGTAAATACATATTAGTATTTTCTTAAGACTACTGTGTCCTCTCTTGAAAATTTGTAACTGTGCTCTAAAAATTTCATGTCGAGAACAGTTTTTGATATATTGCAAAGAAACAGATGGTCAAACTAGGTCGTGTAAAAAGTCATGGAATGTCGTGGAGTTTCACAAGGTCGCAATAGTACGAACCCTGCTAATGATGGTATTTTACTAAAGGTTGTTTTATCCTTGTTCGTTCCTAGGATTTGCTTCTGCCCTACTTTTGTATCACAACAGACATCACATCCTCGAGGATGCGAGTGCACACAGACGGTAAGAGATGACGACTTCTGAGGCATGGCTGTGATAGTTCAGAGCTTTTCAGAGGAAACTACAGTTAGATCAAGGATAGATTTATGTATCTTGACTCACCTAGTGGAATCCCTTCAGTTTGGGAAAAGTTCTGTGCTTGTTTAAGTGAATTAAAGGAAAACTGAATGTGTTAGTCAGGGCACGTGTTTGACCTCTGAACAATATCTTTAAGTTGGAAAAATATCCTAAAAATCAAACATAGTAGTGCACATTCTAACCTTAACAAAATATAAAGCATAGAACCACTGCTACCCAAGTTACGGTTTCGTTTAAATATTGTGCCTCCGGAGACGGGCTAGTTTGATTTTGTTAGTTTGTTGCGAAGGAAAACAAGCGTGTTCGTGAATGTTTTTTTTTTTTCCTCCGAGCTGGCAAATAAACCTTTTCGTAAAAGATCATCATAAAATAGGTTAACAAGTTCTAATTAACGTGAATATCGAGAACTTGTGATTGATTCACGAGTGCGCCGTGGGCAACCAACTACACAGCTGTTCCGTGTGTGTTCAAAATTTGATACAGTTTGTATGTTCATGTAGGTTCCCTGTGGCGGTACATCCGGGCTAGTATGTCCTTATCCGGGTACCTTCCTCCGCTCTGTGACCCCAAAGACGGCCATCTGCTGCTGGACGGCGGATACGTGAACAATTTACCAGGTGCGTGGGGCAACAAGCAGATTCCACCCAGGAAATGATGATGATAATAGTAATAGTAATAATGATGATAATAATAATGATGATGATGATAATAATGATGATGATAATGATGGTAAGGGTAACAATAATAACAACATCATTTTCTATTTTAGCTGATGTGATGAAAACCGTTGGAGCTCAGACGATCATTGCGATCGATGTGGGGTCAGAGTACTCAGACTCGCTGGTGAACTATGGTGACCAGTTGTCTGGCTGGTGGCTGCTTTGGAACAAGTGGAATCCGTTTGCTGAATCATTGAAGGTACTTGTCTCCTTTTCAGCTGGAAGAGCTTTATACGATGCTATGTGAGAATGGTGGTACGGTTCGTGGGGACCTGGAATGTCATGGGGTATTACAGATTCATTTTCAAAGCCCAGAAGTCATAGTATTTTGTTTTTGGTCTTGGAAAGTCACGGGAAATGAAAATTGCTTTATAACTAGTAGTAATCATGGACTGGTAAAAGTGCGTTCGATTTCCGGTAAAATAATGTTTTTTTGCTACCTTGGCACTCTGAGTACTACATATGACTTTTCCAACGGGAAAGTTGGACCAATTGAAGACTATGCCAACTGAAAGCCCCTGACCTTGAGGTATGAAAGTGTACTTGTATGGACACACGAACACCGTATCAGTTTGGTCGAACAGTGTTCAATTTAAACTGTTAGATGATTAAAACGTTAAAATCGCCGAGTTCTAGTTACATAACTTAGTAAGTTACGTAAATTTGAAGAACTTATGGACATTCATCGAGTAACGACAAGTTATTGTGTATTTTTTTTTTTAAAAAAAAAACCTTGAGCACTTTTACTTCGTATCTTTATGACATATGACATGTTTGTTGTTTTGCCATAACACACATACCTGATTGAAAAACACATTTCTCTACAGCGACTGTAGTGTCCATTTACAGAATAGGTGTACCAACAACACTTCTTCCACCTCGCAACACTCTTTGCATAATGCGATCTCTACTTATAATTGTTATTACTAGTATCACAGGGTCCTGCTTGTCAACTTGCGGACGTTTAGTATGTAGTGGCTATCGACTTGTTCATTTATTACAGATCCCAGACATGGCGGAGGTACAGAGCAGACTGGCGTATGTGTCGTGTGTTCAACAGCTAGCTGAAGTTAGGGAGAGTTCGTACTGCGAATACATCCGACCTCCAATCGATCGGTAAGTTTAACAGGAGTACACCTGCTTCTTTGGATGAGTTCGCACTGCGAGAACACCCGACCTCCTATCGTTCGTTAATTTTATTACGACTCCGGACGAATTCATACTACGGATGCATCCGCTCACAAATCGATCGGCGAGTATAATACAAGTGCACCTGCTATTTTGAGGAGTTTGTATTTCGAGTTAATCCGACTACCTATCGATCGATGAGTTTACCAGAATTTCATTGCTACGCAACCCTTTTATTGTTACGAGGATCCCATGAAAATTAACCCTGGTATTCCTAATTATATGTCTTACGTATTACTATTACTATTATTCTTATTATCATCTATATTATTATTAAAGCAACGTCCCTACCAACGAAAACAGTGCTTATACGAGTACCTGCCTAATGACGGGATTTCATACTCCAAGTACATCCTGCTAACTATGGATGGGTTTGAGAATTTTTTCAATAACTGGCATTTGTCGGTGGGTCAGTAGGGGTCTTGAATGCCTACAAAACTCAGAAATGCTCGCAAAATGTGGCTCCAATTCGAATTTTTCACAAAATGTTGAAAGGTGCCCGCTTGCTCGAAATAGCCGGCTTTCATAGTTCTCGTGCTTGCAAGACTTCACATCATGATCGACTAGGTATAGACTGCTTGGTACCCCTGTAAGTTAGAGTAGTACCACACCAACCCTATTATCTCTCTCTCTAACTATCGTGATAGAATCAGTGAATGTAACAATACTTGATCACAGTGGATTACAACTTCAAACTGTTATTGTTCTCGTAGTTTTAAGACGCTGGAGTTCGGTCGGTTCAGCGAGATAGTGGTGAGTGACTTTTGCATTGCTTGGTGATACAGACTTCCCAAAGATCTTCACTCTTTTGTTTTTTAGAGCGGTTTTCATTCGACCTTGAAACGAAAACAAGCGAACCAAACGCGAACCGAGTTTCTGGAATTTTGATTGGCTCTGAGAACACTCGGCGAACGAGCGTGCAATCTTATTGGATGTTGGAACACGTTTAGTTGACGTTTTTATTTGTCGAGAGAACAAGATTCTGTACATAGATAAAGACGTTTCGTTTCAGAGGTTTACGAACAGACATCTACAGTTTGTAAGTCCTTTGTAACTGGACAAACGAACAATTCGAATAAAAACCCCTAAAGTGTTGCTTTTTTATCTTTCGTGGGATTGGCAGATGAAACAAAAAGTAAACATGTAACGTACGAGTTCTTCAAGTTCAAACGAAAATCGCTCCATCTTCTTACCAGTGTTGCTTTTGATGCCCCCGCCAAGAAATTCGTTTCCCTGACTTCTTAGGTTTCGAATTAAACTTTTTGATTAAAGAAATCTTGTTTTTGAATTACTTTTTTTTACCATACTTAGCAGTTTGTTGTAATTGCAATACTTTTTGTCACCATTCACACCACCACCCAAAATTGTTTAGACATATTATTGTAATTATCACTACTGTAATTATGTTAATTCTTTCTATAACATGGGTTCACTTTAGGACGTTGGCTATCAGCACGGCAGGGCGTTGTTTAAGGAGTGGGTTAAAGCCAGGCACATGGACATCTTCCGTGAGCACCCCAGCAGGTCACACATGTATGTCACGCAAACTAGCACCACCGACAAGGTATGCACGTGTGTATACTCAAAAGAATGCATGTGACGTCATCAAAGTCCTAATATCTATTATAAACTAATAGACTTATCTCACGAATTAGCCATGTGGAACAAATCCTTTGTTATTGCCCTCCAAGCCTCGTCACGGTGTCGA
>JAOBYE010706794.1:0-11418 GCA_025403585.1 Parazoanthus swiftii
GACACATACCCATATGTATGGACGACACATACCCATATGTATGGACGACACATACCCATATGTATGGACGGCACACACCTATATGTATGGACAGCACGCACTCGTATGTATGGACGGCACACACCCATATGTATGGATGGCACACACCCATACATTCCTTTATTGTATTGTCTTACCTCCTTTGTTCAGGTTACAAACCCTGACAGCCCATATCTGGATGAAGAAAAGCAGCTGAGTGTGCGGTTGGTGATTGACAGTGCAAATGAAGTGTATGATCCCCTGTTGGTTGACTGTGATAAACATAGTATTGCTAAGTTGAGAGAATTCGCTGCTCAAGGAAAGGCAACCACAGAGGAGTTCTGGTAAGGAACTGACTAGTTTGAATGGGAGAGGTGACAGCTGTCAAATGGAAACATCAGTAACTTTAGATTAAAGATCCGCAATGCCGTAAAGACATTATATGTTATTTCAAAACTCGAGATATGGAATCACACCCTGGGTCGTACAACCTCCTAGTACTAAAAACTCAAGGTTTAAGTTTTTGATCTCTGCGGAACATACTGATTCTCTGGAGTACATATAAGTATTTTTGGGTCTCGAGAATATGTACATGTGCTTAGCCCAATGATACATAGACATAGTTGAAAATACCGTGAAAACAGTCATATTTTAAAGTGTCTATTGAAATACATTAACACGTCACTTCAACTTTACTAAATATCCATAACATATTTTTTTTTTATCTCAGGCACAGGCCTTTTGATTAAAGGGGGATGGGTTGGCAAAGGTTTTCCATACAAGTTGTTTGTGTTGGTTACCTTTGGCTGCAGTCTTTTTGTCATTTTAAATTTCACCACACATTTTCTTCCAAGAGAACATTGTTTTCTTCCGGATCAATTGTGCGAATACTCTGCCATATTCTTCCACCTTGCCCCCCCTCCCCCCTCCGCCTCGTCGATCGTCCTCTTTCCAATGATCTTAAAATATAGTTCTTTGATCAATAATAACATATACCAGTACTTTCTATTTAATTCAATCACTGTGCTTGGCATTTTGGCTAAGAGCCAAAATCCTTTTTAATGGAGAAGAGTTATTATGTTGGCAATATTCCTGTTTTCAATAGTAACATATTCCAGTACCTTTTATTCAGTCACTATGCTGGGTGTTCTGGCCAAAAGCCAAAATCTTTTTTAATGGAGAATAGTTGTTATCTTGGCAATATTCTAGCTGTTTTCGAAACGTGTTTTTGGTTAACAACGTTGCAAAAATCACTGTCATGTCATATCGGTTTCTTGTTGCTCAAACTGCAGGAAGAACCAACTGGACAATGTTTGTGCCGAGAAAGACAGGATTATCAATGATCAAGAGGAAATGCTGGATGCTAAGGAAGACGAGCTGGAGGAAAAAGAAGCTGCAATCCACACCCTTGAAGAAGAAATACAAGAGAATGAAGAGCTGTTGTCAGAAGTTGATGGGTCTGGGCCCGGGGAGGTAACAAGTGGGAGAATGAGGCAACCTCGATCTCACGGCTTGGGTTCGGAGTGGGAGGGCCCTCCCACTTCTTAGGGAAAAGCCCTGGGATTGAGGTTGAGAATCTGCGCACGCATGCGTACGAGGTAGTAAGAGAAAAAAAAACTGGGCAAATTTCCAAGATGGCGTCTTGAAATTCAATTTTTAGAGCAAAAGACAAGTATGAAGTGTGTAGCCTTTCACACCCTAATTTTTGTTTGTTTTTCTTGCTTTTTTCAAATTTGTGAGCTTGGTTGGCGTTTTAATTTTCCGACATGTCGGTTTGGGGTCAACATAGTTTTTGTCTGTTATCCAGAGAAGTGGGATGGATAAAGTAACCTGTTTGTGTCTGTGTGGCCATGTTTGTGCGCAAGAACTGGTCACATGATTTACAGGTTTATGTAGAAGATCCCCCTCCAACCCTCCCCCTTAGTTCTGCGAGTACATAATCTAAAAGTTGGGTAAATGCCCCCCCCGTCCCTTCTTGTCCGCCCTACCAGTATGCATTTTTCAAAATTGCAAATTTTTATGCTTCAGTTTGACAATGGCGCATTATATCCTGTGTTGACAACATTCCGAGCTTTTGCAACTCTTATAAGTACATCTGATGCTTTGGTATATATTTTTTGTTTTGCAAAAAGCATTTATTTTGTGTTCTGTAATTCGTACTTGTGTTAAGGGGGAAAAAAACAGAAAAAATAGACCGATCTTCCTTGGTTCCCCAAAGATACTAAAGATATAGAGACTTTACTCAGTGGACAAATAAATAAATTATATCCCCTGGGAAACTGAGGGATTTTCCTGCTTGATCTAAAGCTATCCATGCTTTGAAGAAGCAGGCCCCGGCCATTCTGGTCGGACAACTAAAATGACAAAATTGAGACCGAAATTAGAGAGAATTTTTCGAAGCCCAAAAAATATTGCACACAGCGAGAGAGCTTGTGATTTACTTTCGTTTACCTTTGTTAGGGTTCACCCAGAAAGATTACCAGCATCAAGGAAATGGCAAAAAAGACAGAGCCAACTTGTGAGGAACTGGAGAAACAGCAACAAATAAGTGAAAAATTAAAAAAGTTTCTTATGGTAAGTTTGCCACTACATTCTTTTTACAAGAACATGTAACTCTGAGCCGAGACTGAGTGTACATGTTCTTAAGTACCGTAGAACTCCGAAAGTAACGATCCTCCGATAGTGATGACCCCCGCTTTAATGTAAGCGAAAACGCTCTAAAATACCTGAATGATTGATAGTTGATTTCATTGCAAAACAGCAAACATAACGTTTTCGCTTTTACTTTTTGCCAAAGTCACTTAACGATTGAGTAGGGCGCTTAAAGGAATTTGGTTCGGGTTCACGAGGGATAAAAGTTCCATGCGTATACGAAGAGAGATAATAACAAAAAAAGAATCCATGACTTTCCCAAATGTTCGCCTAATGTCATGCTAATTTATCCGAATGTAACGACCCCCCCCCCCCCCTCCCCCGAACTATGGGCCCGGTTTCCGAGATCTCGACTTACCTCTTAATCCTTCATAAAATTGATGTGTTCATATGAGAAGGCGAGCTGGCTCGGTTACCGAGATCTCGGCTCTCGGTAAGCGGGCTGGAAAATGTTTCCATATGAACACTTCATCCCGGTTACCGGGACGAACTATTAAAAATAGCGCATGCGTTACAGAGTTATAATGACGTAGCAGCTTGTTTTCCTATCACACAACGTGGTAAAAACAAGGTGGGAAGTGAGGGATCGAATCCTAGGGAGTTACGTTGGCAAGTAAATATGGTCAACCAGTTGATCGAGTGTTTACTGGACTACAAATCAAAAATGGCGTACAAAAGTATTGATTTCGAAGCTGACAAACAAATGCAGTACCGAGTTGAATTTTCTCATATGAACCCAAGGCGAAATCCGTCACGGTAAGCGAGCCAGCCCGGTCAACCGGGCTCATACGAAAGGCCCTAAGGTGGAATTCTACGGTGACCCCGTGTTTGGAACTTTCAGACACAAATCAAATGAACTCAAATGCAAAATATATTTATTAAATGCAAAAAGAAAACTCTTGTCAGCCTCGGGCATGTCCTCTTCAACCTAACGCTCTTAAAAAAACGAGGGCAGCTACAACAAAGTCTTCAATGGACTTATTCTTTTATCACTCATAGTGAAATATTGGCAAACAAGGGACCCAAGGTTTTTACGTATATTTGGGTCGAGAGCTGATTTTAGGGGGCCACGTTTCGTTAGCAAATTGAAAAATTTGAGCGGGAACCGATTTCGGAAACGCGCTTCAAAGTTTAATAAATTTCAATTTCCTGAACTTCATAGTTATTTTGGACAACAATTCGCGAATAGGAGTTATATTCACCAGTAATTACGATTGAAGTATATTAGAAGAGCTGGTCATCTCTTTTGTGTATTTAGTGGCTCCTAAAGGAGCCGGTTTTTGTGGAAGTAATTTAAGCGCGTTCACCGCGGATTCGGCGAGCGAGCTGGATGTCCTTGGGCATGATTGTGACACGCTTGGCGTGGATGGCGCACAAGTTGGTGTCCTCAAACAGACCAACAAGGTAGGCCTCGCTGGCTTCTTGAAGGGCCATCACGGCACTGCTCTGGAAACGCAGGTCAGTCTTGAAGTCCTGAGCAATTTCACGAACCAGACGCTGGAAAGGAAGCTTGCGGATCAACAACTCCGTAGACTTCTGGTATCGCCTGATCTCACGAAGAGCCACAGTACCGGGCCTGTAACGATGAGGTTTCTTCACTCCACCAGTTGCTGGTGCACTCTTTCGTGCGGCCTTGGTGGCAAGTTGTTTACGGGGAGCTTTACCTCCAGTTGACTTTCGAGCAGTTTGCTTTGTACGTGCCATGACAAACGAATTCTGTCAAAATCTTCGAGAATGAAACAGTTCGGTTTCCTTTCATTCTTATACTTGGCGCGCTTCGTTGTGATTGGTCCGTCACACTCACGTTTGATTGGTTAAAAAAGTTCTAAATGCAGACCAAGTCAAGCTCAAAAAAATTCCTTCTCATTTTAGCTTTATTTATAAAACGAAGTTGCTTTAAAAAACCTGACAGATAGACAGTAATCTGCTGTGAGAAACTATCTGCGGAATTTTTTGGTCAATAAAATAAATACTTATGGCGAATTTACACTTCTTTGCTACAGCTACAACAAAACAATCTCAACCTGCGGATCGAAATGCTTCGCGCTTGGTTGCTCTCGCATAATTTTGGCGCGCAAAAACGTGATTGGTGAAAAGTATTTGTTTCTGATTGGCTATCAAATTTATATGAGCGTCTCTTGATCAAACTAAAGCTGGGGCAACTTGTAAGCAGGTTTTGATTGCATTTATTAGAACTTTTGTTGCGAAAAACAAGTTAAAGCGATATATTTAAAGAAGGAGAACCGTTCGGCCGAGTTCTATTTCTTGATTACCCTCTGTACAATAAATAGGCCCGTTGAAATTTTAGCCTTACAAAAAAAATAAACCAAACTTCGGATCGAAATGAGAAGAGCCATTGTTTTGAACGGTAAGCTCTGATTGGTCAACAAATCTTGTTTCTTATTGGCTGGGAGCTTTTTTGCAGGCCAGCGCTGTGTAAATTTCGATCCGCGATTTAGTCGAAGCTTCAAGCTATCGAAAATGTATTGCTTATTTGAGGCATTTTAGAGACATATTTTGCGTGTAAAATTATATTGCAAAGATAGTACATAACAAGTATAACAATTCTATAAGTTTTTCAATTTATTACAACATGAAGTAAAGCCAGGACATGAGCGAGAATGTACAACCATTTTAAAACTTGCAAAACTTTCGGATCGAAATCACGCATAAGTAATGTATTTTAGGTTATGTGTTTCCCCAGACGTACGCATCATAGCTATAAAGGGCAAGGGGCCTTCATCGCTCAACACATTCGAGTTGATCGAGCAAAAAGAATTGTAAAATGTCTGGTCGAGGAAAAGGAGGAAAAGGTCTTGGAAAAGGAGGCGCCAAGCGTCATCGCAAAATCCTTCGGGATAACATCCAGGGTATCACCAAGCCCGCAATCCGTCGTCTTGCCCGCCGTGGTGGTGTCAAGCGAATCTCTGGTCTGATCTATGAGGAGACCCGCGGTGTGCTCAAGGTTTTCCTTGAGAATGTGATCCGTGATGCTGTGACCTACACCGAGCACGCCAAGCGCAAGACAGTCACCGCCATGGATGTGGTGTACGCTCTCAAACGCCAGGGCCGCACTCTGTACGGTTTTGGTGGATAAAGTGCTACACTGCACAACACAAACGGCTCCTTTTGGAGCCACCAAATCTTGCAAAAGAGAATGACTAAATGTACTTCACTTCACCAATCTTGTTCATTCACTACTCGGTGTGCGAACTAACGTCGTACGATGATCTTACATACATTTCTTCTACTGATAAATTTTTTTTAAGTTTTCTGAGGTTTATTTTTCACGCAAATAAAATTTTGCCTTTACAAATCTAAATAAATTTCGTGAATGCCAACATGATTGCGGATAACATGGGGATGTTTTTCCGAGTGTATAACCAGAAAGGTTTTTTGGCACGGTATGTACTACGTTTTATGTACAATCGTGTTTTCGTATTCCCTTCAAATTTCGAATGCAATTTATTTGACATACTTGTAGCTTGCAAAATCAATTTTGTATTTCAATATTGTTTGGGTAGGTGCTGTGATAATGTATCTGAAATACTGGTAATAATTTAGTCACAACAGAACAATTCCATTTTTGGTAGCACAGGTTTTCTAAAAACTCCGAAGGGTCAGTTGGTCAGAAAAAATGAAAACAAAAAAAATCCGTGTTTTACAAAAAAAAATCGTGTTTTTTCTTTGGCTGTGGCACTCTAAAGGGCCTATTAATCTTAAATACCTTGATCCGAAATTCTGAATCGGTACTCTGGGGGAGAAACTGCTTTCAAATTTAAAAGTCACGGCATGTTGGTGATGACCAGTATTTGTTTCACTCTTTTCCCGCCTCTCCAACAGAACAATGTTCCATTCAATATTACCCGCGTGTTGACTGTTGGTGCTGCAGGACAGGGTACAACTGTTAGCGGCTGTAAAGAGCTTGACTTGGCCATGTTTGTTAAAGGTAATTTCTGCTCCTAACCATTGAACTGAGTTGATTGAACTAAAAAGTATGAACAAAAAGATCATTTTTCAAACAGGGTGGTCTCAAAACTGTCTTGAAATAATCAACATATAAATGCATGCTGCAAGGTATTAGATATTGTTTAATGCTTTCTCATAAAAATATTTAACCCTAATATGAGGATGTTGTTCTAGTGCTTTTGTAATATTGTTGTGTTTATTTTTTCTTGGGGAAAGGGGCATCTAATTTAGAGGGGTTATTATTTGAGAAGGGTCATTTATTGTGTCACTAAAATGTTGCAGCAGATCAACCCATCTTGTCAGCAATTTTGCACAAATTAGTATAAGAAAACAATAACAATTTTTGCATATATGCACACATTTCCAGGCCCTTTCTTTTTTTGGAAAAAAACATTTGCGGTCCCAGTCTTCCCTTTCAAATTTTTTTAAACAAATTAGTTGTGCAACCAAAATATTGAAAAATCTAAGGGGAAGGGGGAAAGAGTGACTGTCTTATAAAGGAAAGTATTGGCTCAAACTGGAGTAATTTTTGCCAGAGGGGTGATGGATTAAAAAACAAAATATACTCTGTGGATAAAGTATGTTTTTTATGGAACCGCCCAATTTTTACATACATCGAACTTTTGCTATCAGAACAAGTGAACAATTGCTGTCTTCACAGAAATTTGAAGATCTTGAATTCAGCTGCCAATTAACTGCTGTAACCAATGCATGTCATCATAGTTTGTCCTACAGTACAATATTACAGGATATTTGTACTTGTTCCAGGCCTATACGTTATCATGGGATTTTTGTACTCTAAAAGGAAATGTTCTTATTAACATGCACATCCGAACTTAAGCTGTTTTAATGTCATTTATATGCTGTGACTCCTCAATGTTTTCAAGATTGGCCGTAAAGAGTATCTGAGCTCCACTAAAAGTTTGTTCAGTGTTTTGCTTAGAATTTAAACTATATAAAATTGCTGACAAATGGGATGGGGGGTGGGGGGGTACTCCTACAATATCAGCTATACGAAGACTTGTTGCCCTTCAGGGTATGCTTTTTTGACCTTCTGATCATAAACAGGGCACAAAAATTAATTTTTGGATTTGTGAAAGTTTATCACAACCAGGATCTAGAAATTATTTGTTTTAGTGAACAATTTGTAAAGTTTGAGCTTAAAATCATGAACAGGATATGAATTTCCAAGAATTTTTTTCTCATACTGGTAAACAGTAGTGGGCCCTAAATCCACTCGTGGTCAATCTCACAATAATCATCATCTTTAAGATCACTGTGTTAAGTAAAAAAATCATATAATTTCAGTTTAGTTTAACTTTGTTAGAAGCTGATGGCATTTATGGCCTTTTCTTACCGAGTGCTTCACTGCTTGAAGTCAGATAATATGCTTTCTTTAAAATATTAATTCCCCTCCACATCTAGCAAGCTACCTCCCCACCCCACCCCCTCTCATGAGGAGGTCAGATATAAAACAAGCCCCTATAGCTCTTACATTAAGTAGCCCCCCCCCCTCTCTGCCCCATTCCAGGGTCATAGGAAGCTTTTAACGGTTGTGGACAGAGCAGTGCCATGATCCTCAAATTTGGTGATGCAGTGAATTCCAGGGGCAGATCTAGAAATTTGAGAAAGGGATGGGCCAGTACCCTAATTCTGGAAAGAGGGGGCCAGAAAACAGCATTTGGAAGATAATTTTGAACAGTGATTTTCTTTTAAATCATTTATTGACAAAAAGGGAGCCCCTCCGGCCCCTCTCCTAAATCTACCCTGGAATTGGCTAATAGGAAATTTAAAACAAGTGTAGAATGAGGGTTATCTTGGCTGGGAAACATGTTGAAATGCCCATTGAATATTATCCTTCAAGTGCTGAAAGTGAGAGAGACTCTGACCCTCCCTGCCCCCAGTGTTCTTGTGCCCTGTCCACCCTCATTTTGTTGTGCAGTAGTTCTAGACAGTCAGTAACAATAAGTGGTAACAAATAGTTCTGAAAACTTCAACTCAGCACAAACGTCTCTTAATACCCCCTCCCCTCCTGTGCAAGTGATTTTTTAGATTCACTTTGATGAACAGAAAGATAATTTCTAATTTAACTATCAAGTACTGTTTTCAGTTTGAGACTTACACTATTAGACATTTGATACCTACCTGATGATAAAATACCTACCTTAGTAAACACAAAATGAGGTAAAACTTATTTTATTTTCGAGTACTTTTGAGATTCAACCAATGGGCAATCGATATCAAAAGAATTGTAAAATACCTACCTTATTAAGGCGACATGTCGGAATAACGACTGCGCATGCGTGCGAGACGGTAAGAGAATAAAAAGCTGGCCAAATTTCCAAGATGGCGTCTTGAAATCCAAATTTTAGAGCAAAAGTATGAAGTGTGTAACTTTTTTTGACCAAAAAAAGTATGCGACTGACCTTTCACAGTGGACGGAGAAAAACAAGATAAGCAAAACCAGTGTAATAAAACCCTTTGCTTTATATATTTTTCTTGTTTTTTGCAAATTTGTGAGCTTGCTTGGCGTTCTTCCGACATTTCACCTTAGGCACAAAAATGACGTAAAACGACTCACACATGTACCCAGCTACCCTTTTTCAGTTGTTGACCTCAATATGTGCATACATTCAATTTTGCCATGAAATTTTTGTCGGGTTTCAGATTTGCCTCGAACGGAGCACAAGAGCTGGCTGCCAGCCATCGTGTACACAATCAAGACACTTCTCAAACAACACAGCACACACACCGTCGAACCCGACACGGATGACAAACAGCAGGGTGACGCCCCTCCCCCTTGCACAGACTTCGTCACCACTCAAACGACCGTGTTATTTATGTGCGAAGACGTGAAGGTTACTTTGATACCAACGAATGACTGGGAAGCACATGGTGGTAGCCCCTCCCTGTATCAGATGTGTCTAAAGCAGCCTGCTGAAGCACAATCATTGTAAGTCGAGTCCTTTTAGCTGTTTTTCTAAAAGATGCAGCAGCTTTGTGATCATGGAAATTTACCCGGGGGGGGGGGTACTCATATTTTTTAGGGGTTGAAATTGGCGATCCGGTATTTTTATTCTGAGTTTTGAGAATACCTGGTATTTTTTAGGGGTAATCCTGGCGAAAATTAGGATTGGATCTCAATTTTTAGACCAGAGAGATTTTTTGGGTAGCATAATCTGGTGGCCAGGTATTTTTTAGGGTATTTATTTGTATTTTCCGACGAGCTCCCCTGACATCTTACAAAGGGAGTACCCCCTCGGGGGAAATTTGCTGTGAACACTAGAGAGCTCACGATTTGACTACAAACTTAGACTACGACTTATAGACAATGACTACAACTATTTAGCTACTGTTGACTACGAGGTTAATTAATTTTCCGCAGAATTATCATAATAAACAAGACGACGGTGGCATGATTTTGACCGGACAGCTATTTTGCGTGAACATCGACATCACGAATTTGGTCGTGCTAAGCAGTTGTATCAAGAGACGATAATCCTGGGATTATATTCTCTTGGTCGTACTCATATTTGGCAACGTAGTCAAAATATACTTCGTCTTTTAATACTGATTACATTGCCTTTGTCCGTCAGCCTTTGGCTCAATAATACCCTCTGAAAGTTTATCCAAACTATTTCAGTCATAAAATGCGGTATTCTGTCGTAATATTAGCTCTATTAGACTCAGTTTTTAGATGGTCACCTTTTTGGAATAACTGTAAATAGCTTTTCTAAAGCGTCGTGTAAGAAAATTGTCCTCATCACTCCTTTGTTAAATTTTCAGTTACAACGTTGCAGCGTGCGACGTTCAGACAGAGTTTATCGCGAAGCAGAGCGACAAGGTATGTGCACCTTGAATGACTGACTGAATGAAAAGATGAATGAATGATGGCTTTATTTATACATGCAGGGCAATTTTCTATTAATTTTCTACAGACCTATTCAGTACTAAACGAAAGCCTCTAAACTTCACCATTATTACAACCAAACCTAATCAAAATCGTTACAGCAAGGTAGCGAGTTGAATAATATCAAAGAGAAGGCCGGTACATGTAGGCCACCCTTTTCTTTTTCCCTTTTACTCGCTTTATCAGGGGTGTACCCGGGAGATGCAGGGGTTCCGGACCCCTCCCCCCTATTCATCGTAAAGGTACGTGAAATTTCACCCTTATCTTGGTTAACCCAAATTTTGCGTGAATGTGGAACCCCCTTTGTAAAAATCCCGGGGACGCCCCTGAATTTATCAAATGCTGATAAAACACAATCAGTTTGATACATAACACACGGACATGCACTCAAGTTAATGACACAGATATACACACAGATCACACAGTCACGCACACACGAGCGCGCGCGATTTCAGTTATGTTATCAAGTTTTTGGTTCCCCTTCTGTTGCCTTCATCAGAGTGCGTAACGACTATTAGAAACTGTTAAAATTTGTCAGTCTCTAAGGTATGTAATAAAGTCAGATATGCCTCTGTGAATGGCTGGCATTAATTTATTGCGTTTTTTGTTTGAGTGGAGTGCAAACGGATTTAGTGAGCCCGCGATTAACAGCGCATAACAAGTGATCACGACGTCATCACGACATTCATCGGAATTATGTTGAAATAGAACTTGAAGTGTGCAGTAAACGCTGAATATTTATGTTCTGTTAAATTGGCCGACCAATCGACTGTTGACGTTTTAATAGCTCGTCTTTTCCCGTGGTTTCCATTAGTTAAGTGGGAATGAGCGTGTGTGTGTGTGTGTGTGGGGGGGGGGGGGGGGGGGGG
>JAOBYE010706805.1:0-26115 GCA_025403585.1 Parazoanthus swiftii
ACACACCCTCCTCATTTATGAGGGAGTAGCTGAACGCTTTAGTTTGGATGTGTTACTAGAATTGTTCCTGCTTTATCTCGTGAACACCAAGTCGCTTGTGATTTATTCTTGCCTGCCGTCTTAACACAGCTGCTCCGTCGGTTAACTCACAAACCGCACTTCTACGAACTTGCCTCGACACATTCAGTTGCTCATTGTCATTTGTTCCACCTCCAGTTCCTGCTGGTCCAAGCTGCAATGCGTCAAGAGATACTTCAATGTCGTTCAGTGATATACAGTCCATCCATTGTTCATCATCAGTTTCCAAACCCAAGATTGCATTTACAGCTTTAGTACTATTTACAGCCACGTGTTCAGTAATGTTTGAATTTATGACATCCAAGTTTTCTCTCTGGTGAATGGTCCGCCCTGCCTTTTCGGATTCGATGTTCCACTCGGTGTCAAGATCCGTTTTACAGCTGTTGCCTTTGGAGTCACGTCTTTCCCTCTTTTCCTTTCTCAACGACTCTGCAGTGCGAGGAGGAAGGACATCTTGAACTGCCGACTCGGAAACTATTCTTTGTTTCACGCCACTACTGTCTGTCTTTGTCTGTTTTTTATAGACTCCGCGGTGTTTGGCATTTCGGGAACTACAAATTCTTCCATATATATAGCTTTTCACAACGATTGGAAAACTTGTGATAACGTCCTAAACGTCAATTTCCAAACGAGCAGACCAGGGTTTGTCTCCTATGAGCAAAAGATGTTGAAGTTTAAAAAGGTTTAACCGTTTTTTCGTTCAGCAGTTTTTTCGTTTAGCAGTTTTGTACGATTCCCAGATTAACAGGTCAACTAAAAACGGCGGGAGTATTCTTGATTTGGTTCGATTTGATGAAACGGACGAGGACCCTACGGGTTGAAAGATCGAAGAATTCGCTGATTTTCCCGAATAAACGGGAAACGATAAAACCCTTCAAACTCGTTTTTCAGTTGTAGTGTAAATTTTATCAAGTATAATGGAGTTTCCTTAATTTTAACGCTGTGAACTTTCAGAGTCGTCAAGGTCTCCTCACCATAAACTATATAAGTTTACTTTTGCCTTTTGATGAAACTTTTAGAGTCGTCAAGGTCTCCTCACCATAAACTATAAACTAAAACCATAAACTAAAACTTAACTTTATTTACGTCGTTGCGCTGGGAGTGGTTTCCCATTCCCAGTAAACTATATAAGTTTACTTGTACTTGCCTTTTTGATGGAACTATGAGAGTCGTCAAGGTCTACTCGCCATAAACTATAAACTAAAACCATAAACTAAAACCAAAACTAAACTTTATTTAACGTCGTTGCGCTGGGAGTGGTTTCCCTTTCCCAGTAAACTATTTGAGTTTACTTGTACTTGCCTTTTGATGGAACTTTTAGAGTCGTAATGGTCTCCTCACCATAAACTATTTAAGTTTTACTTGTACTTGCCTTTTGATGGAACTTTTAGAGTCGTAATGGTCTCCTCACCATAAACTATTTAAGTTTTACTTGTACTTGCCTTTTGATGGAACTTTCAGAGTTGTCGAACATGAACAGCCTCACGTTGTTGTGTTGCCCAAACGTCTCGTGTTGGAATAAATATCCATCCTACATGGGCTTGTTTGGCTGCATACTGAAACAGCCACCACTAAAAAGGAAAAGAAAAACGAAAATCGTCATCGTTTTTTGCTGAGTTCGCCTTTTAGAGCAACTATGACGGAGTGAGCGAACGTAAAATGACTATATTTGGTGTTGGAGTACCAGAGCATGGTAGAAACGGTTGCTAACGAGAAAAAACAACAACATTGACGACTGAAAACGTAGTTTCGTAGTAGATGTTTGGAAGAAGGAGAAATTCGAGAACATCTCGGTAAATAAAGGACAGAATGAACCCAGTTTTCACAAGGAGATAAACGGAGATACAGGAGACAAGCAAGTGCAACAAGGATGTTTAACTATTTTTTGTTCTTTATTGAGTAATAGTAAAATACCTCGGACGATTATTTTCCATACTAAGTTTCTGAAGCTGATACAATATGGCGTTACGTATTAGAATGTCTGTACTATAGTAAACACAGAGCTTGGTCGTCTTGTGGTGTAGATTGCAAAATGATTACACTGAATAGTATTATTTCAATTCACCTGAAGAGGGCAGGACTGCCGAAAGCTCGTGAGTAAGAACAAACAGACGAACCTGAGAAGAATCTGAGATCGTGGGAAGAGGAAACACAACAAGGAGATTATAAGTCCTGCGTTAGCGTTTATAGTTGATAGCATTACCATGTATCACGTAATAGTGAGCTCATAAACCTGGTCTTTTGGTATACAAAAGGAAGGAAATTAAACATCCCGTTGGGGAGGGGTTCGTGCATAAAATCTTGGTAGATAGCACATTTGGCCTTCATCTACAACGGTGCTCCCAGAAAAGATTGCGACATATTACTACTGACAACTCCAGTGACAAGGATTTGTGGGGAGAACCTACCTCAGCCGAGAATAGGAAACAATGAAGAGTAACATAGAAAATAAAAATAAAAGGAGATTAGAAGAAGCTTTGTCAGACAGCTCATCCCTTTTTCTGACTGAAACTTGAATTTGCGAGTATACTAAATTTGGCATAAACTATAGGCGACGGCCTCATTGTGCCCGTATTTGGACTACTGTTACTGCGACTGGCATTTTGTCTGTTTCAAAGCCCGCAAAAGCTCGGGGCTGCGCGGCTTATCAGATTTGACCCCGCCTACCTTCCCTACATTACTTAGTCGCTCAAGGGATTAACGAGCGTAATACGGTCAATATTCTTCAATTTCAAAGCGAATTAAAGTAAACACGTGATAAAGAGCAATTCCACAAACTTTCGTAACTCATGATTAGTCGCTTACTGCCAGCTGGTAGAGAAACTGTTCAAAGTGGGACAAAAGATGAGGCGTCATAGCGTAATATCTAAGAAGGCCCCTTTTGTATTGTGACGCCTCATATACACATATAAAACATTTAGCCTGATAATGAGAATTGAAATATCTACTAAAATGGGTCATGATTACATACAGTGCTGTCCAAAGGCCAGGCCGGTTTTGGCGTTGGCATCATATCTTTCTTATAAAAATAAGAACCTGTTTAAGAACCCAAATAGCCTAAACTCCACTAAACACCATTTATATGAGAACCTGTTTAGGCTAACTTGGAAAAACGTAGGTTCTTAATAGCGGGTAAGTACTGTACGGGTTATTGTTTATGACCTACGCGCGCGCATAACCGGATGAGCGAAGTAAAGAGTTTTTGCTTGCACGGTGTTACAGTCGTTTCTGGAAATGAATGTCATATAATAAAATACTTATTAACTTGAACGTTCGGTTCGGAAAATATCAAACTCAAACTTCTGTTTTGATGCATTGATCTCGCTATCGCTCGGTCCATACAGCAGTACCTCCGTTTGATATTTCCCGTACAGACCTTACTCTCGGTTAATAAGTAGTTATTATTATATGGCTGACTGAGTTTGCGGGCTGTGATTGGTCAATTTCAGGTCAGTAAGTAGTCTTACGGACCCCTCTAGTTCTGGAGCGGCTGTCATTTAAAGCCTCACTTGCTTCGAATAATCAACAAAACCATATAACAAACATCGGTTTTTCTTTCCTCTGTTTCATGGCCCGCGCGCTTCGTGCTTGGGCCATAAAAGGAATGAAAAAACTTGGCCAGAACTTGTCTTACGGACCTCGCACTCGGCTAATCAGAGGTATATAACGCCTAAAAGGCTAAAGCATTGTTAAGGACAGCGTGACAGCGTCTCCTGTCACGTATGCGACACTTCTTGGAATTTTTCATGAGTTCTCAGTTTCAGAACACACAAGTGGATTGCATATCACCGGCATCTCGTTTTGATCTAGAACAAGGTTTATTTTTCGTTTCTCTGGAACAGGGTATCATTTTAATCCTTTTAAACCCTGCTGTATTATAAGAAATACAGTAAATAGAATCTAGAAACACTTGTATTTCACAAACAAATTACTAGATACACTATGGACGTGTTAATATCTTGAATGTTTCACCCGAACCGACACATACACACTTTAGTTTAGTACAAAACTATGCTCGTATGTAACAGTAATAAATACTGATCTCTAACTCAGAAAGTAAAAAAAGGACAAAAGAAGTGCAACCCAGATTTCGACATCAGCAAGAAATATATTGACTGCCAACTTGTATAAAAAAAAACCTTGCATCCGAGGTTAAGTCATTATACCAAAGTTGAATAACAAATAGCTTTTATTGAAACATTCAACAGCTGCTGTTTTATTCGCTGTAGTTTTGATAGTTAACTTCAAAATACAATTCTGTCAATAAACTAGGGGAAAAGTCGATTATCGAAACTCCAATGCATTGTTGACACCCTGAATACAAAACACTTATCAGTCTCAAATATAGATGAACTATGTCAAAGACTCTTTTTCAAGACCTGATCCCATAAAATAAATGCCCTGTTATAAAAAAGAAGTAGATAGGTCATGGTTGTTACGTTTGTTCGAAGGCCCGCGTTACCTTTGATCTGCTGCAAGATCAGAGAGATAATCTTGGATCATTTGTTTGCCCCTTCTCAGCTCGAGGATTTAACAAAGGGGGGAAGGGGGCAGGTTTGGGGCATTTGTCCACTCCAGCCAGCCGGAGGGTCGGGTGTTAGACCAATGTTTGTAGTACAGTTAGCCAAAGCTACCTAAATTTACCTTCCCCCAGGGAGTTTGAACAAATCTCTACAAATATCTGTCACAATTTAATTCTCACCTATATTCGATCCCTGAATCTCGAAACCTGTGGTGAGAGAGCATGTGGAGCCTGTATCACCATGTACGTACGAAATAACAGGGGTGCGTAAGTGTAATATTATCCGTAAATGCGACAGAGTCAACCGCAAATACAATTTAGCCGTCAATGCAATAACTCAGAGCCGCCATTTGACTATCCGCAAGCCATCAGCCGGTTCCAGGAGAACGTCTAAAACTATTCTTTGCCGTAATGCTCCTTTTTTCAGCTCAGTAGAAGTAGTTTTATTGCAGCTAGTTTCGTAACTACCTCTTACGTGTTCAAAACCCGTAAAATGCCATAGACACAACAGGGGAGCGCGTTATTTTTAGTAAAGAGAGGGACGTTGAGGTTTGCGGTGTTGCGATGTTTTGTGTGCGGTTTTTCGGTGAATAAAATTCCGCATCGCGGTATTGTGGTGATATCAAACCTTATTGTGCTTTTAAACCTACGGTGCTTGGTGAAACGATATATTTATGGTGTAGCTCAATTGCTGTTTCTTATGATGCAGTATTTTTTGTTTGTTTGTTTGTTTGTTTGTTTGGCGGTGTTGTGGTATTCAGACCCCCCCCCCCCCCACCATGTGATTCCCTCAAAAAAATTCGCCTTTTTTTTCTTTATGTAGCTTTGTTATTTTTTTTTCATTTACGTGTTTACGTTCCCATTTTAGTATCAATATATGTAATGGCGAGAAAAGGAAGAACGCAACATCATGCAATGCTTTGTTGCATTTAAGTCAAACTCTAAAATAAAAAACAAGTTACGCGAATTATATATTTTTCTATGACTGGTATAAACATGATATTCATATGATGTTCATATTCAAATAAAGCTTTTGCCTCAATCTGGACTTTGACCAGTAAGTATTTCAGTATGGACTGGAATGGTGTGTGATGTCACAGTTTCTTTTGTCCTCTCAAACCGGAAACAGATCAGTTCTGCACTTGAAACCAGAAAATGTGGCCAGCAACTCAAAATACAAATTTATCAAAAGTACTTGATGAAGGTTTCGCAACAGTCACACGTCTTACACTTTTTTGTTTGAAGAGAAATTTCACATTACGCTTCCTCGAACAATGGAATACAGGCGATATTTTTAACAATGTTAAATTTAGCGAAATGGATCCAAACATTAGCTGTGGTTGAGTGGCAGTCTAATATCTTTATTTGTCTCTCACGTTTCACTTTTCAAATCTTTAGTCAGCTTCCTGAGATAGGATTTGAATGCCTTCGGTCAACTCCCTTCCTCATAGGTACGTATGTGGGAGTTTTCACCGGGGGGGGAGGTTATTAAGGTACTCCCATATATATAAAGTAATAAACTATACGGGGACGTGCCGCTGTTCACCGTATACTTTTTCGACCTGATCTTAATCAGGACAAAGCATTTCTAGATTTTCGAAAGTTTATCATAAACAGGGTCTAGAAATTACGTGTTTTTAGCGAATAAATGTGTGAAACTTGAGCTCAAAATCGTGAGCAGGGTATGAGTTTCCGATGGATTTTCTCTAATACGGCGTCAGGGTTTGAGCGTCTGGGGGGGACCCTCTGACCAAACTAAGGTTGAGTACCCCCCCCCCCCCGATTGAACTGAGTTGGACTGGGTTGAACAATGTTGGCCGATGCTCTCAAGAACGTTTCAGTCTGTGGGATGGGTACGAATTACTTTGGGAGCTGAATGATTTAAGCTTTGAGTATAAGCCCTAACTAAAATCAAGCCTCGTATTATCTCTCACGAATCTATCCGCCACTCACAAAATTCCGGGGGAACCAGTCATGATTGCTCTTGTCGCGTTCTCTCGAGAACGCTGTCGTATCAGCCCAACGAACGCAGTAACTGTTATCAATTTTTTTAAAATACATTTTTCAACCTCTATTTCATTTTATTAAATATACAAGATAAGTAGTGAAAACAAGACAAAAATAAAATTTTATCTGTTATGTATAGTATTGTTATTACTCATTAATTAGTATTATATCTGGCTGGCTTTTAGTATTAAAACCGTGACACTGATGTTTCGACCGTTATTGAAAAAACAATACGCAAAGACGGGAATATACCACTGATTAACATTTATCAGCTTTTTAGTAACCTTCCCGAGAACCCTTATCTGCGTTCAATAAAATAGTAAGATAATCAGTTACTTTAATATTTATTATCTATGTTAAAAATGAATTGTTTTAAGTTTAGCTAATTAACTTGCCAGACAGTAATTCGGTTGTTTTATTATTTAGTCAATAATTTCCTAAGGTAGTCCTTCTCATAAGCCTTGTGGCTTCCATGGGTGCTTTTGCTGCATCAGTTATAATCGGCTCTTGTAAATTATGACGGAAAGTGGCAAAACTAAAATAACTGCAAGACTGGTATCGAGCTAGTAGCTCGCGGACCGTTTTATTATTAATGTTCCAACACTTATTGGTTCCGAATCTAAGTTAAAACGTCATTGTGAGAGTCATAGCTGATTTTAGTGGTCGGGTGACATTTTGTTTTAGAAAGCAGTTGTTACAGGTAGACATTATACCAGCCAATCCCTTCAGCTATATTAGTTAGCCTTATTATATTGAGAACTATTTACAGCATGTCTACAACTTTCCTGTCAGTAAAAAAGGAAATGAAATACAGGTATAGTTGAGTATTTTTAACATTCATTAGTGACTCTCTTTTTAAAAAAAAAAATCTTTAAAAAATTAGTTGAAAATGTTTTTGCGCCCCAAATTTAGGTTTGATTTTAAGAACTTGTACTTCAGATGCAGTTTTTCAAATTAAGGTAGCGCCCACCGGTCTGTCGTACGCGCCGTTTTCAAATACATCCGTCCATATTTCCCGGAAGACTCAGTAAGGGTGAAATTGCTAATTATTATTTCATATAATTTATCAGTTTACGTGGCACTCAGTAAGCCCCTTCAATGGTTTCTGAAAAGGAACTGTCGCTTGAACTAGCTTGCTGACGATAACCGCCTACATATTATCGCGCAACCAAAATAAAACTCAACCATAATTCAAGCTTCTCTTCGCCTTCAATGGAAATACGTGATCAAAATCATCCAGGAATTTACGGTATACAGCTATAAAGAGCCGGCATCCTCAAAACAAAAGTCAGAGGCGAAAGTTTATTGAAATAAAGCGTGTTAATTTTCTCCCCCGTATCGCACGCCTCGCTGCTGAGGTTTCAGAGGATGATCGGCAGACAAAACCAAGATTAATCCTAGTTAGTTCAAAAACGACGCTTCTTTTTATCATAAACACTGACAAGCACTGAGACTCGGTTGCTTCAACGCAGGCGTATAATAAAAATTAATAATAATTATTGCGATATTTGAAGAAAGAGACGTCACCACTCATTATATACTTAATCCCGATTCCCACTATAGTCAACAGTTTAAGTGGATGACAGTACAAGACTCCCACCGGACTCATCAAAGAGAGTGCCCAAAATTCAAAAAGGTTGAAAAAAGGGAGAGAGGAGAAGGTAAGGCCCCAGCAGAAGTTGCTATTCATTAAGTAGGTGAGTCAATCGAAGCCTTTGAACGAAGTGTCTTGCTCAAGGGCACAATTCAATGGTTTGCCAGAGTATACGTACTCACGACTTTCAGTTTAGTCCAATTTTTGCCCAGTCCCCAGGAGCGCAGCGAATTAGGGCCAGAACTGGACCACCTTCAGTTTGGGTTATGTGGCCGCTGACCACTTGCAGCTGACACTCTCTTAGCTTCTCGCTCCATTAACATTGCTTCCGCAGTCTAGTTAAACGTGTTTAAATACTGGCTTCTGATTGGATTGTAAATCTTTCAGGGTTTTTTTCAAAAAATTTCTAAATAATACCTTCTACCGGGAGTTTCGGTCACGCGCGCAAACTCTTTTTTGCTTTGGTTCCAAACAATTCATTATACGCATTCATCAACTACTAATTCCGCTTTTTTTTATTTCACTCCAACGAATAATTATAATGAAAAAGTTAGTTTAAAAAGGGATAGGTGCTGGCTACCTGGAAAAAAACTGTAGGGGCCAGGTAACCAGAGGAAGGAAGGAACAAAAGAAAGAGAAAGGAATAAAAATTGACTGAAAGGAAACTAAAAAAGATTTAAACATTTTACAATAGCAAATACAAGAAAGGCAAGCTCGAAATCAGATACAAGCAACAAAAAATACAATCATAAAAATAATAATGATAATTGCTGGTTTGCACTCAATCCCCAGAGACAGTCAAAAGACAAAGGGCGTGGCGGCCATGTTGGTGGATACAACAAAAGAAAGTAATTGCAACTCTATTGTTATTGTACACCAACATGGCGGCTATGACTTCACATGCAACCCAAGAACAATAACAATATTAATAATAATAATAATGATAATAATAATAATAATAATAGTGACAATAACAATAACAACAATAATAATAAAAATTATAATGATAATGGTAATGATAATGATAATGATAATAATAAAAGTAATAATAATAATGATAATAGTACGGTAACGCCATAAGTGAGTGAAAAGAATGATCTAAATAGATCTTATTATAAACAGAAAACATCGTCAGTGACTTCTGGAAGATTTAAAGGAAAGTTATTTTAAAATCGCATTTGATTAAAATAGTAACTGACTACTTTCAGCAGGTACTCATGGTATGTTTGCAACGGGTGTCGGACAAAGAAGATTCACTGCAAACCAATTGGTTTTAAGGACGTTGTTTTGAATATTTTGGAATCCGGGCCCAAGTTCAGGCGAGGCAAAGAAGGTATCACTGTGAATGACATTTGATCTTAAGGGGGCGCTACAACTTGTATTTTGGTTCTGATAAGTGCGAGTCGACAGGAGACTTTAAAAAACAAAAATTATTAAAACAGAACGAACACTAAATAGCGTACGAGCTGGCGTTTGTCCATTTTTGGAGTTCATATTTAAATATATGTACTCCAAAAATAAATTTTAGCTCCAAAAAAAAATCTTAAGCTTAATCATTTACCTACTCCCCGTCTCTTTTCTCTCAAATCAACATAAAAATTCTCAAAATATTTGTAAATCTTTATCATCTACGCTGCTGTATCGCTATGAATCAAAAGTTTGATTCTTCAAACTGAAACCGAGGTAGCAGCATCAATGACGTAACTGTGCGGAAATTGTACGATAAGAGGCGAAGCTCCCCCTTAAAAGGTGTAAATTGGGTTATTAAGTCGTCAGCCATAATACCAAACCAAGACATAATAACTGCAATAAATAGCAGGTGACGCGGAATTTCATCATTGACACTGTAATAAGCAGTTCCTTTCTGTTTTGCGCTTGGTTTTTATGCTGGCGCCAGATCCTGCGGCTGTGCGAGGACAGGAAAACAGCTGACACGGGCACGAATCAAGCTTTTGTACGCATCCGAGTCCTCCGATCCGTCCTACGGAAGAGGTGGATGGGCATTCCAGTCTGATTTGACTTTCTGAAGACCCCTCCTCCCCCCCCCCCTCCCCTCTTGCACCGTCTATAATGTCTTGCAGGCCAGGTCACCTGCCACGTGGAATAAACCCCGCTAATATAGAACATTAGAAGCTCAAGAATGAAAACTATTGCTTTTTTGAGCGGGATCTCGGCAGAGTTCAGGGCAAAGTTGAATTAAAGTAATTTCGAGAGCCGGCCAAAGGGAAATTATTCAGCGTCTTGTAATTAACCTAAGTGGATGCCAGCAAAAACACCTTCTTTTAACGGCGCCACCGTGAATGGCCGTCGAAGGAAATGTGATGCCGAACTATTTTTCAAGAGCGCTTCTCCAATGTCTGGTTGATCTATTGACTCTAGTATTATGCGCGAAATCTCCATTGACAAACGTCGAACTTCAGTCGAACTTAACCCGCGCAGTTGAGATTGGGTGAAAGCGTTAGGTTTTGCCCAAAAACGAATTGTAAGAGTTAATTCGATAAGTTTAATTTGCCTAGCCTCCACCATTTGCCCGTCATTAAATATCTGTTCAAAATATACTCTTACAGTATATTTTAGACAACCATTTACAGTCGAGCTTAACTAGAATTCTAATTGAGTAGAGTTTCTAATTTCAGACCTCGTGCTTTTTAGAGAGGTGTTCGCACGAAGTCCGCAGCGCAGTTATCAGTTCGTATTGTCCGTTCAACTGAAGTTCAGTCCGGGCCTCTCATGCTAAAACTAATGTCTAAATCTCACTTTGGTATGAAGGCTTTACTATAGCCCGGGTACTACAGTAACGTGCTATCAAAGATTTCGCTCTTCGTTCTTTTCTAATCCAACTGCTAAGACTACCGGTGTTCGTCATGACAGGATGTTTTTTGTAAACAGGCAAAGCCAATATTAAATATGGGCAGAGGTACTTATCACGCACAATCAAACATTGTTTCACGAGGTTCCGATTCTGGTCAACTATTTCAATGGACTCTCCCAGCAAAGTATCTCATTAGCTAGTTCTGGCTCAATAACTCTAATACAGCTGTATGTAACACCTTGCGCACTTGCCTCTGGGGCCTCTGGGCTCCAGTACTAGTAATCATCAGCAAAATTGTTCGTGCTCGTTTATTCTAATTTAGATGTGTTTATTTATAAGTATTTGTACTGATCAGCTGAACAGTCAACGCATGACTATTCAAGCGTGTTTTGGCATCATGCAAAAAAAAGTCATTTCCTGAAACCTGGTTGTGCACGTGACGGGATAATGGCGATACTTAAAGCAACTGGATTCCACTAAGACACGAATCCGGCACTTTTGAGGGGCTCAATGATTTATATTGTCGTAACCAAACCAGCCAGTTCTGTCCATGTACATCACAGAAAGACAGCCCCCTTGCCCCCGTCCCCCACAGGCACACAAACACACACACGCAGAGACAAACGCACACTGACCTGGCGCACACACACACTGTTACACGCACAAACACGCAGGCTTACTCAGAGACACGCACGCACGCTCGCACACACGCGCATACGTATACACACAGGCAACCAAGCACGCACGCAAAAGGCGATAAAGTGCACACGGACTGTACTGAGTCATGTTAATATACGATCACACTTTATAATTTAACATTAAAAAACTGTTAAACTGGTGCAAAAATAGTAGAGTAGTAAGAACGCACATATACAGGTAATAAATGTCATGCAGGCCAAGTTTTGAATCTGTATCGAAAACTTGAAAATGTATGAGTTCTTTAATTTAGCAGTTGCACTTGGCAGATTTCAGACTAGCAGAGTTGCGCTTTTGACGTTTGTTAGAGAAACGAAAACTTCGCACTTAAACGCTTCATTGACTAATTAGTTAATTAATTAGCTAATTAAAATGCTTGTTTTTTGTTTGTCCATTCGAGTTTTAGAAAAGTTTAAAATATCTCAAACAAGATTACTCAATTTATGCGACGGAATTTTTGGCTTGCACAGGTTGTTTCCACAACTATTTCCAAGAGGTGCTGACAGACGCTTGGGCCGACAGACAACTGAACAGATATACATGGATAAAGACAGACAGAAGATGACAAAAGAAAAAGATAGACAACCAGACTGGTACCCTGCGGCAGACAGATAAAAGAACAACTGAAGATATCGGTTGAGTTCAAAAGAAAGTGTCAACTTTTATATCCAAGTGGTTTACTTCGTTAAAGAGAATCGGTTCAATGTAAAACTAGTTGAGGAACGAAGTCAACCTGCTACTCACACAGATGCTGAGATAAATGTCGATTGCCAGGCAGATAGACAGACGGGTTCTTCTATTTACGCCGTACTGTGTACAAAAACACGAAAAAAAGAATCCGAGAGAAAACTGAAGTGAAGATGAAATTCTGGAGCTGGAGATGGAGCGGAACGTCGAACCTGTTCGGAACAAATTTTAAAAACAGGAACTTAAGTTAGCTTAGGTTAAAGAAATAACAACAAGAGGTCAGTTAATTTGTCCGATCAGTCCGCGCAGCTACTTTGAGATTGGGGGTTACTGAGGGGGGAGGGGTAGGGTACTCATGAGCCACCACTAACCGAACACGAGGTTCAGTCATGCACATGAAAGGCTCATGGGAGTGAGTCATGAAAGACGGGTAGTTATTCTTAGAAGTTGCTGTAACTACCCGCTGTATATGTACACAACTTATTGTCCAGTGGTCAACCATTTATTACGTGCACACGCAATGATTTGGCACAGAAAAGGAGAGAGATTTTGTTTTGTTTCACTTTTAAATACTTTTTTTTGACAAGATGGTTTCTATTGTTTATACCGTAGAATACAAGATGGAGTCGGAGATGCGAAAGCTTGTTTCGAAGCCAACCGTTCTAGCATTTCCCCTTGGAGCCCACTTCATTTTTTTCGTGGCACGAACTGATCTCCCAATGTTTATTTTTGGCGCAGTAACACATGCTGAAGCTGAAGCGGAGCCAAGTTTATCGATGGGAATATTAATGTTAAAGTGGGGCACATTTGAACCAGTTTCGCACCACACGTAGTGGTTTTTATATTTATAAGCTGGGTTTTCATTTCAGCCATGCGATTCTTAAAAATATATTTTTCAAAACGTCAAGGGAATTTCCATGTGGTTTTCACATGCAACTAAAGATGTTTTTTTTCCAGTTTCGCGTCTATCAGATTCTTTACCGAAAGAAAATAGTCATACGATTGTATTTCCACGTGCCGTGCTGAAATGAAGTTAAATCAGCCCCTTAAATATCGGAGCATGACAGGGGCCGCCAGTCAGTCAATAAAACTCTCATAGAAAGTCTTTCAGTTAAAAGCAATATGGCTATACAAACACTGCATTACTGTTTCGGTTCTTTAAATATCAATGACTCACCACAAGCCATTGGAGGCAGGTGTTGTCCCCGATTAATGCGGGATTTTCCCAGAGATTTGTGTTTCTAAGCCATTTTCGTGTTTTAAAAATAGCTTATCAAGTGTTTCCATCAGTTAAACTTGATAATAAAAATGATCAGTTTTTAAAAGCAAAATTCTAAAACAATAGAAAATTATTTTTTTACTTTCTCTTTTTGGGCACGTGTTTGTCTAAACTGCGATTCTGCTAACAACTACAAGCACAATATTCGTTTCCCTGGCGTGACTTGAGTTGATGAATACTTTATAAGACTCTTGGGAATTGAAGCCTCTTATTAAAACAATGATGAAGCCAAATTTGGTGAACTGGAATTGGTGAACTTTTTATTCAAGTGATGTCATAGCGAATCATCTTGAACTTTCTGGTCAGGGGGCGGTGCGTGCAATGCAAATAGCTTGTCGCTACACTCAAGATAAACACAAAACAAAACATTTGCGACTAGTCACAAACTCATCCGTCCGGTAGGAGTCTTGAGACCCACACGGGAATTGTGTTTGGTCATTTTATTTGTGTTTGGCAAAACGGCTGACAAAACGAAGGAACACACAGATTCGCCAGCGCACGAACGACCCAGAAGTCAAGTCTGGCGAGTTGAAGTGAAAATCATGGTCAACCGGCAGAAACCAAAGGTATGTTCCATCTGATGTAGTTCGAACTGTTAATTTCGGTTGTGTTTATAAATATCACCGTCTGTGAACTTTAGGACGTTCAGGATTTTTATCCTCATCTTGAGATAAGGAGGCCCGTGTTTGCCATAAAATCTTTGCTAAGTAGTATTGCTCGATCTAGCGATATTTGAAGGAGAACTCCGACTTAAACTAAAACACTAAACAGGTAATATTCAAGACAATGCGACTTTTATTTTTTAGCCCACAGCTGTTGTCAAATATATTATAAGGGTATGGTGTTCAATTATAGCGCTGTTTATATTGTAACATTTTGCTAATATCATGTCGGGTTCGTTCTTTCGCGCTCATAAACAAATCATCAACCTGTCCATTTTACCAACTGCGAAAGCTTTTACCAACAATTAGGCTGTTTATATGACAAGCTTGGCAAGTGTAAAATGGACTTGTCATAAACCTGGGCATATCTACGTGACACGGTCAGGTATCTCGCAATATTCAAGACAATAGTTAAACTCTTCAGGGCAGATTTTTGTAATCGCACAAGTTTTTTTTTTCACCGTTTCTACAATTAAGGATTGCACGTCCGTACTGCTGTAATATTCGAGTTTCGTATTGAGTTAGAACCACAGGGTATAATTTATTATTCGTGGGAGGAGTTTGTAATGATCGTCAACACAACACGTTTCTCTGATGGTTCCGCTGTCTTCCTGAACATATCGACGCAACAGAAACCTTAAGGAAATGCCAAATAATGACACCTTTTGCTCTAATGATTTCCATTCTTTAGTTTCCGTTTTGAAAGTACACGGCTTGCAAATATTCGCTGCCAAAACCTGATCGGATTTGTTGTGGTGCGGCGACTCGTTTCCGCTTCCGCTTGTGATGTCATCAAGTTAATGAATAAGAATTGATGGGCGTGTCTTCCACCCTGCCTCCCCCCTCTCGCCTCGTTCTCGTGTACATCTCGTCACAAGTGAAGTTCGATACATACATGGCTGTTGTGCTGCTCGGAAAAAAGGAGTGAAAAACTTGAACTGTTTTGCGTTTCTTTGGTGGACCAAGATGCCCCTTGCACATTTTGAGGATCCCTGGCGAAAAATGAAAGTGGCAGCTGAGGCAGAGGTTACGATTTTTCCCTTGAAATATTTATATTTTTGAGCAAAGATGGGCACTCACAGAATGAATTCTCACGCTTCGCAAATTTCTTTCCAGCTTGCCATTGACGAGGAAATGACAGACGAGAATAAAAACGGAGTAAGAACTCGCTGTTTATGGATATCAGACTTCCCTTCTATGTATTGTGCTCACAAACCCAAGACGCTTTGAAACATAAACATTTCTTTTTTTTAATAGGAACCGGTAGATGAACCAACCTCTTTCCTCGATGTCTCGAACGTGTTAGCACAGTCAAAGATCTGCAAGAAAGCAGATACTTCTCAGTTCGAGTTACTGAAAGTTCTCGGACAAGGATCGTTCGGAAAGGTGAGCTAATATCAAGTGAACAGTGTTATATTCCTTAGCATTCTGTTTTTGCAAAAAGTCGCTCGGGCTTTGTTTTGAAGTAATCCCTCGAGCCTGTCAAACCCAACCAGTACAGAGTTCGCAGTTACCGCGCTTTGATGGTCTGTCTGAGACGAACTTGATCCATAACTGAACTGCGACAGTTTAGATGTGTCATATAGTTCTAGTGTTACAAAATATTGTTGATGGAAAAGCTGAAACAGGTTGAGGTCGCTAATAATGTTATATTTTGTGGTTCTTTCTTATCAAATAGGTTTTCTTAGTCCGAAAGATCGCCGGTGCAGATTCGGGTACGCTTTACGCCATGAAAGTTTTGAAGAAGGCGACTTTGAAAGGTTTGTTATATATTTTGCTCAAATTGACCTTTGCGTCTTGGTTGAAGCATTATGCTCCAAGACATTTCTCACATGTTAAGAAATATTTTTTACTTTGTTGTTGTGATTCGCTATGGAAAGGCGTCTGAACTCTTTGTCAGCAGGTCAGCGATTGTATGAGAAGAATGCACAGATTTTTCAACTTGAGGATTCGAATTTTTTCCGGGTTAATACAAATCATAAACCGTAGCAATAGACGATAGCAAAATTAAGTTATCAGTATTATATATGCGGTTTTGTTATCATGAGAGCATTTTGCTCCTTAATCACACCATCTGAATGTTTATTGAGAGTTTAATGAAATAGGACATTGTTTTGGTTTTTATCATAAATTTCCAACTGATTTCATACTCATTTAAAATGATCAGTCTTTAGTGGTTTTGTAAGAATTAGTTCAAAGCTTATCTTGGCGACTGGCGAATTAAAGTTTAATGTGTACAAATCCATCAAAGTGCACATTGAGGCACGTTCGTGGCCATTCAAACTGAATTATTAAATTTCTTGAAGGTCGGTAGTGTTTGGTGGCAAAACACTCCTTATTTTTCTGGTGTAAAAGAAGAAATTTTGCATTTGAACATTTTTGTTTGTTTTAGTTCGAGACAGAGTGAGAACCAAAATGGAACGCGATATTCTTGCTGACGTCAAACACCCATTTATCGTTCAGCTACATTATGGTAAGTAAAATATTAACGATAATTTTCTGGTGCAAAATTTATAGTGGCTTATCAACTTCAGTTAAGTATTTTTTTGTTACTCAAGAGAGTAAATTGTGCAATATACTACTAAAATTTATGAAGTTATCACAATAACTTTTCACAGAGGATGATATATATGTGTGTGTGTGTGTGTGTGTGTGAGTATGGATGTGGTAATTTTGTATACTGTATGTATATGGAGCCAGTTGATAAAGATTAATAATGTATATATTTATAGGAACTCTAACAGCTAGCTTAAGTGACTTAAAAACAAAAGCAATTTAACTTTAGAATTCTCTCTTTTGTTTCTGTGTAAAATAATATAAATGGTAATAGTAATGATAATAACAAGTTATATAATGGTAATAACATATTATAATGGTAATAATTCATCCACTGATTAATTGTTATTGTCTATCTCATGAAATAGTAGGTAATAATGCATTAATCAGTATTAAACTGAGGGGCAATTTATTTTCTGTTTAAATTCCCTTCTGTGTGGGGGAACTCACATACTGAAACATGGTGGGCATAATAATTACAATATCTTGACATAAATTTTGACATAATTTTTGTTACAATTTTAGCATTTCAGACAGAGGGAAAAGTATACCTAATCCTGGACTTTCTAAGAGGAGGAGATTTATTTACAAGGTTATCAAAAGAGGTAGGTTTAGTCTGCTCTGACGAAGAACTAACAAGGCTTAATATTAAGTATCTCACACTACTGGACCTTTAGGCAAGTGACTTCAAAAGTCACTGACCCTGCTTCAAAAAGTGCGGGCCCGGTCAAAAATTGGGAGGGTACATGTTAAAGTCTGTCTATTTGAGTATACTTTGATACAAGACACATGTATATTCCTTCAGCACTGTAAAACTCAGTACTATACTTGTCTTCAATGCAGTATTGGATGCTATTAACATGGTGCTCACTACTCCTGGAATTCCTGGAAAACTCATGGAAAAAACTGATAGTTTTCCTGTTACTCCTGGAAAACTCCTGGAATTTTGTGGAAAAGTTTTCAACACTTTTATAAACATTAACCAAAACCTGCAGAAGCTCCTGACTCATGATTGTACTTTTTGTACTTTATCAAGACTCAATTTTGGGAAGTTTTTTTTTCTGAGGATTTCGGTCATTTGCAAACCTTGACTAGATGACTCTTCAAAAAATGTTTTATCACTTACCTGTTGTTTAAACATTCATTTGTCACAAGATCACAAAACTCTGAGATTGCATCAGATCTCTGATAGATTTTTTTTCATCTGTTAACACTTTAACCTATTTAGTGATCAGCTGTGGAAGGGAATTCCACACTTAAAAAACATCTCATTTTTCTCTTTAATTTTGACCATCAAAAAATGGGGTCCTTCTGGCGAGAGGAATCACATGTATTATTTCTTTACTTGTCTTACAAAATACAGTGTATATTGTAAATTTTTACATTAGAAATCTTGCTCAATTGCTAGTGGTTCAATAAAGGAAAAAAAGTATCTAAAATGATAATCTAATTTTCATGTCTCTGTCTAATTAAACATTTATCACGTGGTGAGGCATAAAAAATGTGATGATCAGTCAGAGTCTAGGGCTAAAAGATTTCACAGTGTATACATGATAATATATGTATCTGGGACCAGCTGTGCGGTTTCCCTCTGACTCTTCAAAAAATATTTTATCACTAACCTGTTGTTTAAACATTCATTTGTCACAAGATCACAAAACTCTGAGATTGCATCAGATCTCTGATAGATTTTTTTTTTCATTCGTTAAAACTTTAGCTTACTTAGTGATCAGCTGTGGAAGGGAATTCCACACTTGAAAAACATCTCAATTTTCTCTTCAATTTTGACCATCAAAAATTGGGGTCATTCTGGCGAGACGAATCACATGTATTTTTTCTTTACTTGTCTTATAAAATACAGTGTATATTGTAAAATTTTACGTTAGAAACCTTGCTTAAATGCTAGTGGTTCAATAAAAGGAAAAAAAGTATCCAAAATGATGATCTAATTTTTATGTCTCTGTCTAATTAAACACCTATCACAGAGCCTGTACTGATACATAGCCCACTCTTATAATATGCCACAGTAACCATTTATTAATTATAAACTTCTAGTCAAGGTCCAGTTCTAAATTTTTTCCATTCTGGCTTCAACTTGAAGCTTTTGTTCAGGGCCATTGAGGGATACTATAAAAGTGGTCTATGTAGGACAACACTGTTTTTTTTTATAATTATGTTTTTGGCTACATGTAAAGGAATTAAACTCCATGATGTTTTCCCTTTTTTTTATCAGATCATGTTCACGGAAGAGGATGTCAAATTTTACCTTGCTGAGCTTGCGTTAGCTTTAGATCATCTTCACAAAATAGGAATTATTTATAGGGACCTTAAACCTGAAAAGTAAGTACTATAAATTCAGTATTATATAGAGCAAAATAAAGAACTGTGTTATATCCAGAATATGTACATGTATACCTGTACCCGTCCGCTTTTGTATTGTTTTATGTACTAAGGCAGTGTACACTTACAGGGTTCTCACCAAACCGAAACAACAAAAGGGCACAAATTAACATAAGAATAAACTAATTTGCATAAAAATGCATGTTTCAGGTTGCAATCTGTTTAGTATTTACAACTGAGGTGGGCTGTTAATACCAACACATTGAAAATAAGCATACTGTTTATATTATTTACAAGTTTAAAACGTCTTCAGAAATGATTCAATTAATAAAAGGTGATTGAGGAGTTTACGCTTTTAAATTTATCCAAGAAGGTAGAAAAAAGGGAGCAAAATCGGCTGCTGAAACAAAAGGGTGCTGAATGAAAAAAGAGAGTGCTAGGAAAAACAAAAGGGCACTGCGCCCTTCTGTTTTCGCCTGGCGAGAACCCTGCACTTTTATCAGTTACATGCACCTTAGTGTTTTTCTTTCCAGTATGAGTTTCTGAGGTACATTGATTTTGAATGAACTATATTTTCAGTTCAATTGTTTACTAGTTTAATTTGACTGACAACATGTGCAGTAATGGGGTTAGCGCATTGGTAAGATCTTTGCCTCCCAGCACTCCCCAGCCTGGTCGAGGGTTGAATATTTGGTTTACCTTCTTTCCTGCTAAAGTTCACTCAGCTTTCCATCCTTCCAAGGTCTGTAAAATGAGCATACTTGGAGGAATTTAAAGCGGCTGCCAGAGGCACTTATATATATATGCTTTTGGTCCTCTGGGGGTAAACTGATCATTGTAATGTGCCTTGAACATGTTCATATGAAAAAGGCGCAGTATAAATGTACTGCTTTTGCTACTTATGCTTTCAAACAACAGTTTGAAATTTAAATATTAAAGAACTTTCTTAACAATAACATTATATTATAATCAGACTTTGAAATATATGACAGATAAATATTACAGTAGTGTTAATAGCGCGACGCACCAAGCCATTGCCAAACTTGATTTAAACAGTAAGTTTTTTTGTGATTGGGAGTTGGCCAATCAAATCTCTGCAGACACTAAAGATGTGTCATACAATTTTTCTTATTAAGTCTGGCAGCAACAATGACTCTTTATTAGTTTGGCTGGTTCCCAACCACAAACTATGCAAAAACGGTGTAAATTTAAAGCGTGACCATGGTTTGGCATGTTGCACTGTAATCATTTATATATATTTTTAATAAATGTTTTTACATCAATTATTTCACAGTATTCTGTTGGATGCTGATGGACATGTTACCCTGACAGGTAAGTTACACTTGGCTGAGCTCAAAAACAATATTTTCATCATTACAATATTTGTAAAATAAATCTTTTAGCTCCAAACACATGAATGTGTTACATTAGTTTTACAGTTGCATGCTCCTCTATACAGTATATACACACAAATATAAAGTATGCAGGGCCTGTTGCCCTTCAGGGTATATGATTTTTCATTGTTTGAAGGTTTATTGAAAACAGGGTCTAGATGTTACACATTATTTTTAGCAAATGTATGAAATTTTAGCAGAAAATCATGAACAAGGTATGAATTTCCGAGAATTTTTGTCATAAACACGGTCAGGGTTTGATTGTCTGGGTGGAACCCTCCCTACCCGTACTTAGGTTGAGTATCCCTATCCCCCCCAGATTAATAGTTTCAGACTCATCTGGTGTTCCTCGCAGTTGAGGTGTGCTGTTTGTGATCACATCCTTATTCTCATAAAAATACTATTTCTTGGAAAATTTGTTGCCAGGGATTGAAATTCTACTAACAAAATTAATTTCATGAAAAAATGATTTACCGGTAGCACAAACTGAAAAATGATGAGTGTAATAAAAAAATTGAGTGATTCCTCAGATAAGCTAGCATGGCATACATGTAGTGGGGGCAAATCTAAAAATTTAAACTGATTTATAAATTGAAACTATGTGAGTAGGAAAATTGCAGTGCTTTGAAAAGCAGTGTAAGTTGTACATGTTTGTTGCCAACACTTCACTTGTTAACCTTGGGAATTGTTGCATGGTTTTCTTCAACATGGTCATCATTTTGAAATAATTTTTCAACAATTATCTTGGATCCACAACTCATACTTCTCAGAACGAGCAAGGTGCTCCTGACCGGCAGGAATTGTGGTCTATTAACAGGGACCTTGTCGATACAGTACCGGTACTTGTGCCAAAAATGATTCCTGACAAAACAACAGTTGAATCATCAAATCCTTATGAGAATACACCAGTTGACTGAAATTAATAAACTAACTGTGACTTTGAAGGACGATTATTTCCACATATCATATCTAGACATTATTATCTTAAAATAGATTTATTTTAAATTGTTTACGTCTTACTGGCCGGAGTACAAACACAATCGCGATTCAGCTGCCTCGATATAATTTTGTCTACAGTTACTTGTGTATGGCAGTACTAACAGTTGTAATGTTTCTCAGATTTTGGGTTGTCTAAAGAATCTGAGCATGACAAGAAAACATATTCATTTTGTGGAACAGTGGAGTACATGGCTCCAGAGGTGAGATTTCTAAATAAAATGATGGAAAGGAAAAGAAAGAAAGCAAGAAATGAAAAGGAAGTTAGATTAATTATGTTATTTATAGTTACTTTAATTTATGAAATTAATAACAACTTAGTCTTACTGGTATATTCAATAGAGAAAAACAGGAATGCAGGAAAGGGTTTCAGTCATGTATATATTGAGTCTTCTTGTGGATTAGAGAGGCCTATTGATGAATTACCATTACCATTACTTTTGTTATTGTTAGTATTAACTCTCAGTAACATGTTCTGAATTGAGTCAGTGTTTTTCATAATTTTTCAATAATTAGTCACAAATGTTCTTGTTTTGTCGACCCAGGTTGTGAATAGAAGAGGACACACACAGGCAGCCGACTGGTGGTCCTTTGGGGTTCTGATGGTGAGTTTAATACATTCCCCTTGTTACTCATTGATTGGTCATAAACGTTAATCATGGAACAAACTGCTCAGTGTTTACAGTACATACAGAGTACAAAATTAGGATTTTTTTAACCAGCCCTAAATGTTCTGTGATTAAACTGAGTAAGATTTTAACTGGTCCAAACATCCTGGGTATTTATGATTTTAAAACAATTTTGCCAGCCCACGGTGCAATTTGCCAGATTTTGCCTGTAATACAGTGCTAATTTCGCACTTTGACATGTTATCATGTTGAGTTTCATACTAGTTTTACTGCATCCTGGTTGTACTCCTGAAGAGTATTTGTTTGCATGATTGATACCTTCTAAAATGTTTTTCCAAAATGAGTAATAACATGGATTGAGTTCATCGTGGGAGCTTCCTAGCTTGCAGTGTTTGTTTGAGGATAAAAATAATCAGAAAGCAAATTTCATTAGTAGCTCATTCTGGCATAAAACTAGGTAGTTGAATTGGTTAGATCGATTAGATTGGTTAGATCAACTACCTAGTTTTATGCCAGTTTGTCAATGTTTTCAATACACTTTCGTTCCAGAAAGAGAACTTCTGATATAAAACTAATGCCATACAAGTTTTGCTTTTTAATATAATACAACTCCTTCCATACAGTTACTGAAAGTGGGTTCAAGTATTCTAATGTACAAACTGACACAGGATTTAACCAGGCATGTTATATCTTCCTTTTTATACAGTTTGAAATGTTGACTGGTGCTCTGCCATTCCAAGGGAAGGACAGAAAGGAGACGATGAGCATGATTCTTAAGTATGTGGATAGTGTCTTACTGTGCTGGGAGAAAGAGGGAGGGAGAGGAATAGGGGGAAACAAGCAAACCCCTGGGGTGGGGTGGGGGTGGGGATAATAGCTTTCATGAGTCTTTCTGGTGTATTGATATCTGGGGGTATTGATATCTGGGGGTGGGTTTTTTAATTTAATTTGATGAATTATTAGCAATTTTTGTCTGAAATTGGGTGATGTAGGTCTTGACACTGTGGTCTGAAATTGGTTATAGATTTTAACATTTTGGTCTGAAACTAGGTATAGATTTTGGTGTTTTGGTCTGAAAGTAGGTATCGATTTTGGACGTGAAACTGTAGATGGCATACAAAAGAAATTTTGTGCCCAGTTCTGAAATTCGCATAATTTGGTTAAAAAAAAAAACTAAAGTAAAGTGTTTCATGAAGTGTGCTGCTTAACTAACCAAAATAGTCTAGAAATATCCCTCCCCCTGAAGAAACATCAAATTATTTTCATTTTACTATAAAATAGAACAGTTATAAAGCATGTGCCTACTGGCTACTTGACATTTTCTGCCAGTGACTTGTCTTGAAACAGATCATCCTGGTATATATTATAGCAATTAACATGACCTCTCTAGCTTTCTTATTCAAACTGAGAAAATCTGTAAATAAAATTAATATGTACAGTATATACTTTTTTTCTGTTGAGTTTGGTTTTGATTTCTGTAAAACAATACAAGAGTTATTTTGGATACTCATGAGCAGTGCCATTCATTATAATTTTACTATTTCACTTGTATCTGACAAACTTGCATGTGCTTAATACATGCACTTGAATTCATGCAGTCATTTTCCACACACCCACTTTCAATACCTTCAATACAAGATTTCATTATTTAGGGTGTGAAGTCAGCCAGGAAACAGTGAAGACTGTCATAAATTTTTCTTTAGGATTGGGGTGGGGTATTTCAAGGCCCAAAGAAAAGATAAAAATAATTACAGTTTTGCTTGTGTTGTTGGGGATACTGCCATTTCCTGTTCAAGTTATTCAGTTCGGTGAGATTTATAGTAAATTGCCCAGTGACTCATAATTATTCATTCATGCAAATTACAAATTATTCTTGTTTAGAAAAGGCGTGCCGATTCATGTAGCTGGAAATTTATGTAATTATAAGCTGTATATCTGTTCAGAGCCAAGCTGGGGATGCCACAATTCCTGTCAGCAGATGCCCAGAGCCTTCTACGACAAGTATTTAAGAGAAATCCCATGAATAGGCTAGGTAAGTTTAATTTCACTTGCAGTAGATTATATCGTTGTCAATTTTATGTAAATAAAAATATTAATAGTCTGCAAGTCTAATACTATTTATATAGAATTTAGGTCTGCGGATGGACTTTTTACTTTTAAAAATGTTTAGAGAACTACTGGTATTTAAAACTTTTTACCTTAACTTGTTAATATTTCAAAAACATTTTAAAAGGGTACTTTTAAGGTTTTGTGTGACCTTGGATGACAGCCATTATCACAAAACCACTAGAAACCAAAAAATACACCCGGGAAATTTATCCTGATCTTGATCGACCTTAAAAGGGTTCTTTCATAGTTAAGCACATACTCGGGTTCTCAGAAATTTAGTCTGTGTTCTGGTCTGAAACAAAGCCAATTTCTGAGGTTTTACACACAAACAGTGACGTAAGGTTGATCGAGGTCAGGATAAATTCCCAAGGTGTATTTCCTTGGTTACTATTGGCTGTGAGACAATGGCTGCCATTCAAGTTCACACATGCGCAAAGCTATGAAAGTGCCCTTTTAACTTTGTAGAAGAATATGACAATCATTTCTTGTTGGGAGAATTCTGAAATTTATATACATTTGTTTAGTTTGACTGTAGTCCGAGTCACAAAAACTAACAATGTTTGATTCCTTTTTTAATATAGGGGCTGGAGAGAATGGCATTGAAGATATCAAATCCCATCCATTCTTTTCTACAATCAACTGGGTGGTGAGTATGGACATACATGTAACAGTTTGTTTTGGCTCTGAATACTGGTTGGAATGTAAGATTTGGACTGAGTGTAAGGTTTTGACTGAGTGTATTTTGATTTTGTTACTTTTTGTAAACCAGTCATCCAGTACGTACTGTAACTGTGCATGCTACAGCTGCTGTAGACAAGCCACTATTCTTTTGTTGATGTTTTGGATTTTCACAGTCATTCACACAGCTGTTTTCATGCAATGATCTGTTTTCCAATAAAAATAATAATGGACTGTGAGATTTCAAGCCATCAAAATTTTAAATGACCTACCAAACCCTAATTTTTTTCCAAAGGTTGCCTGAACTGCAGGTATTATTTTTTAGTAGGCCCAATATTAACTTTATTGTGCTGTGTAATCCTTTAGACAAGTTGATGCACAGTTATGTTAATTTAATATGTCTTGATTGCAGAAATTGTACAAAAAGCAAGTGAAACCACCATTTCGGCCTGCAGCAGGGAGAGCAGATGATGCTTTTTATTTTGACCCAGAGTTTACGGCAAAGACTCCACGAGGTACTTGAAGTGTTCAGTCTATTGTATTTAAACATGCTTTAAACCAGTCTGATGGCTATATTTGCTCGGTACAATATAAAACACCTGGCAGACACTACGCTGTAATTAAAAGATGCCAGAGTTTGGTAAGAGGCATGTGGTCAAATCTTGTCCTACTAAGGATAATAATTCAGGGCATTGCAAGACAAGTTGCTGAGAAAACTCTGCAGTGTAACAGGGCCTTAAGTACATGTAAAGCACATGTATTAGTTAGACTACAAACTAATAACTGTACTAAATGTTTCACAGATTCTCCTGCCATTCCTCCAAGTGCAAACTGTCACCAACTTTTCAGAGGGTTCAGTTTTGTGGCACCAGTGCTTCTTGGGGTTAGTGCCATGAAATGTCTTATGTCTGTAGATAATTATCCTGACCAGTGAAGAGGAGACCATGTGGTTGGTGAACTTCTACAGACTAATTTTCAGAAGGTTCAGTTTTGTGGCACTAATGCTCCTAGGTTATGAGTTGCATGATGTTTGATTCTGTCTATATAATATATCTCAAGGTGTGTGTGTGTGTGGG
>JAOBYE010706806.1:0-11418 GCA_025403585.1 Parazoanthus swiftii
TCCCCAGTATTAACTAAAAGAGATCATATTTTGGAAGATCGAGCCCGTTTATGCCAAAACAGGTCATTTTCCCTACACATGAGAGATTGTGTCAAGTAGTGTAAGGTTTTTAACAACCAAAGTTCTGAACTCTCATCTCTCTGCAACTCCTTTTTCCTTGTGTACTAATAATTTATAAAGTACTAATTATATCTTCTGTCTTTCCGTCAACAGGCAAAGGGAATGCAAATATTATCTTTAAAAACACTAGTTGTACTCATAGTTTTATTTATAATTGCTCATTTCGTAACAAAATATAGAGTTCCTTTTGGCTGGAGAATTCTATTTCGTCGCCCTCGACGCATCGTAAGTTTGAGATCCTTATCAAGTGCATTCTCCTTTGTACTGCTGAATATATAACAGTTACTGTATGTGTATGAATAATATATAACTACATGTAGTTTCAATTTTTAGTTGTTTTTAGGTACAGTTTAATTTTTAAACTATCCATGGAAATGTATAATATACATGTACAATTCCATTGGAATTTGGCTAATGCCTGGAATGTTTCTGTGTTCCAAAAGTCAGCTTATATTAAGCAATTATAGCAGAAAGTCATGTAGCTTTGACTTTCTGCAAAAGGTTGGGTAACCCATTATAAAGATACTAGCTAAAAGTTTTAAGGGTGTACCATTCGGTGTAGCTATTAGTAACAAGAAAGTGGCTGATATACCAGGCATGGTCAGCCAGCTGATCCATTTTTTTTTGGCTGATTGAGGCTGGGTGAATGTCCCCAGTATTAACTAAAAGAGATCATATTTTGGAAGATCAGTTTGGTTTTCTTTGCAAATTAGATTTTGTTTGGTTTTATTCTTCAGGCCAATTACCTGAGTATTCCATTGTTTTCAAGCCTAAACAATAAGCAACAATTTGTGTCTCATTAATGATTTGTTTTGGTAATTGGCAGTTGGTCAGTTTCTTATAAGTCATGGTAAATGGTCAGTTGGGGTTAGCCTGCATTAGCTTTGGTGACTCACTGAGGAAGGCTGGCCATTCAAAGTTGCTTGAGACCACAAAATTCTCATGATTGATTTGTTTATTATGCATTTCGCCAGGTGAGACAAAGTCCCTAAAATATAGTTGTGTCAAGGTGTCTGCTAGATAGGTTAAAAGTTGAGAAGCTGCAGCAGCAAAATTTCAAATAAAAATAATTATATGATCATTGTTTACAAGAATGAGAACAATGTGATCTACCTTCTGTTGACTGTCGGTAAAATATCTTCAGTTGAAAACACATTTTGTTACCTTTCATGAACATGTGTCTTGTTGCAATGCATGTATTTATATTATAGAAGAAAAGAGTTTTATACCAGTTCCAGAAAATCTAAGGCTGGAACTGGTGATTAACTTTGGTTACGGTATACAGTAGTCCTCAGATGGATAATGTGATAGTGGTTGTAGGGGGCATTTGCCCCAAGAAATTTTCCCTTCCTTAAATCTGAAGCAATAAAACACTCGAAATGAAACTTGCAGTACTTTTTTGTAGTCCAATCAAGATGACATCGTGACATTGATTGGATGTCATCATTTATTATTAATAATTTATTTATGAATAAGTAATTGACATGCACATTATTTTATGTTTAAACCAAAAAAATGGGGATTTTCTGACAAAAATAATTGTTCTACCTTCTTTTTTATTCAATTCTTCAGTATTTTCCTCTTTGAGCATTTAAATGCATGACTTATTGTTTTCTATAAATTTCAAGAAAATTGCTGAATATGTTTTTCCGAAAATCAAATTTTTTAGAAATCCAAGATGGCCGAGGACATGTTGTGAACGACTGTTGCTATGGCAACTGTTTTTGATTAAAACGTAGCTGTCTTCATAGAAAGTAATTGGTAGGCCAAAGCTGCTTGCCAGTTTTTATGTGAACAGTTAAGAAAATCTTGGGAAGCCCCCTTGTCCATAATTTATGTTGATTTAATTTACTAAAAACATGTATTTGAGGGTTACAGTATTTAAAGTGCTTTTGAAAAGAGTGGTGTAGGGAGATGTAGTGCCGAAACAGAAACTGCGCAGTTATGAACTTTATACAGTAACAAGCTTCTGGTTGAGAAGTAACCTTAAAAATGTATGCATTATGCAAAGTCGGTCAAATTTATTAATGAAATAACTAATTAAGGTATTCTGTAAGGGTCCAGAATTATTTTGATGCAGCTAGGTCCAGACATTTTCATTAAAATTGTATGAAGTTCTAAGTTATTTAGAGTGCTGGTAAGCGACCGGTACCCAGCATCCATAAAGTGTGGCTCTGTGTAATACATGTACAAGATGTGTTCACAAAATGACAATAAAGATCCTAACCCATAACTAGACTGTTACACATGTTCTTGCTCTGTAGTCAGTAGTAGACAACCAGGTGAAGGTGGGTAAGGGTTAATCTCTTTAATATACAGTGTACAGTTACAGCAAATTGTGCAAATGTCTTTTCTTTATTATGTCTCTGTACCATACCTTAAAACCACACATTCAATTAAACCCCCCTCTCCTTGGTTTTACTTCGCTATTGGATATAGCCCTCCCCCCCCCTATATAGGCTCTGCTCGGTCATGAATCAAGATGGCTGAAATTTTGCTAAAGACAGGCCATAAAAATGGAGAAATGAAACAATTTCAAAAAAATTTTGCATGAGTCTTCATTTTAAAAATGTACCATTGATCTGAAAGTTAAAGATGGCAAAGGGGGTAAGTTCCACTTTAAGTATAAATGTAAGTGTGGTCACTGTCAACAGCAAAGGCAATTGTGACTCAGTTAAGCAGGGGAAAGTGGGAGCAATTTCTTGTGAACAGACTGTAGCATTCAGTTGTGCGTTTGGTGTTTACACTTCTTTAACTTCCATCTTGTTTGGCTGCCTTTGTTACTTGCCTTTCTCTTTTGTTTCTTTGTGCTGTTGTCTTTCGCCTACATCAATAAAAAGTTTAAACTGACTGTTAAAATTTAATATAATATATTAAATAAAGTAACATAATGTGATATCATATACAATACAATATATAAAATAATACAGTATGATGTAAGATAATTCAGTACAATATAATTTATTCCATAGTATAACAGTTATAGTATATATATCATATCCTACATGTATATCATATCGTCCCATTTAATATAATTAACACAGTGTAGTATAATATAAATAATATAATTTAGTATAAGACTTCGAATTTTTAGTGTATATGTTTACAGACAATTACCTGCCCTACAGCAAATCACAGATACTGTATTCATAAATTATACTAAACTTCATGACAATTTTGTGAAAAAATTAAGTTCTGTTGAAGTAAAACTAAAATGATTACAATCCTTAAAATTCAAAAAATTGTGTTTTTATGCTAAACATTACTTCTGTTACCTTAACTGTAACTGTAAAAAGGATATTTTTAAATGACTGTATAAAAGGAATTGCATGAAGTACCTGAGAAGTACAGATAACAGCTCTCATCTTAGTGGTTTCACTTGCTGTTTTACTGTTTGGAATACTTGATAGGACCTTAACGCCATCACTTTGACCCTCTGTTGGTTGAAGAGACAAACTATAAAAACTTATCACTTTTATACTGCAGACAAAAAATAAATAAAGTATTACGTGCATGACAATTTTTATTAGCTTGTGTAGTGGGTAATTTAAAATATATCTTGCAAAATGCATTGTGGCCAGGCCCAACAAATTTTCACAGTGGGAAAGTTTTTTATAAGATACAAAGCCACTAAAGAAGTTTTGATGAAACCTTTGATGTTCGAGGCATCCTTTGACCTCCAATGATGCTGGGCATTTGTTTCCACAAATTGCCCTTGCTTGGAAGAAGGAACACCGACTTCACAATTTGCTTTTTCTGCACTCTCGTCCTCTCGTAGAAGTCTAAATAGAGTTTCCTCGGGTTCCATGTTGTCATATTTTTCTGACAAGTCTGCCAATTCGTTGAGGAAGCTAGAGCTGTTAGATAATAGATCCAAACTTGTTTCTGGGACTGTGGCGTCATGTGAATTGGCAAATGGGTCCAAACCTTCAGGGAAGACATCCTCATAAAAGCTGTAAGAAATCGAAAAAATTGAGTTGTTCAGACTTTTAACCGGACTGTTTTTTGTATGGTTCTGAATAAGCGTTCACTATCTCAAACAAAAGTAATCGTATGAGCAGAGCGTTTTTTCTATTTATTTCAAAAAAAATGTATTTGAATGGTAGGTTGACCGACTTTTCAACGTTCACGAACTTGGTGTACTTACCTTTTGAAGTCATCACAGCTCCAGTCTCTCAGAACGTCTTCGATTTCTAGAGATTCCACTGCATCCATTGTATTTTAAATATAACTTTTTAATAGTTCCTAAATCTCTAGAAATTCACAATGATCTGTGGAGGTCTTCCGAGAATATCATTCACTTGACCCAACTCGTACATTCACCGATAACTCCTTGCGTGCTCACAACTTTCATCTGCAATTTTTGCCTTTCAAACTGGTGAATCGAGACTTGGGTTCACATAAACGTTTTTAGACCGATTACCACAGAAAGTCTTCTTGCATAAAATCAAATAAGAGTCAAAGTCGAACTCGACTAAAACGTGAAACTCAATGTTTTCTTGCAGAACACTGTGTCTGCAAGCGACGTGTTCCCGCCAACTGTTAAACTTTCCCGCCATAAACTGAGGAGCGGCGCGGCGCGCGCGCAGAAGACAAATCCAATTTTTAGCATTTTTCTTGTTTTCGTTTTTCTTGATATTGAGAACCGAAAATGGTAAAAAATTATAGTCAATAAACTGCCACGGAGTTTTCAACTCAAAAGACAAAGCATTTCCTTATAAAAGAAACTTTTCTCTTTTACAAACTCGGCGGTAGGCGTGCTCCCCCAAAGTTTCCCCACCGCACCCCTATAAGGGAAGAAAATTGCACTTTTGCGAAGTTGGCCGAAAATAACCCGAACAATGCCGAGCAAAACCGAAAATAGCAGTCCTGAAGCAACCAGCCAATCAAATCAAAGAGTCAGCTTGAGCTGAACTCCTGGTTTTGTGAAACAGACATTTTTGTTGATTTCTTTTCTGTGTATAATCAATTAGTTATGCAAGAAATCTGTTAACTGTAATTTCACAAATCTACTTGGTTGTCATGAACCGTTCTGTATTGTTTAGGTAGAGAATAAGACGTACTTAGAGGACTGCAATTTCATCATTGCCGATATTGTGCTTACAATTGGAGTACACGGTCTGCTGACACGGTTTTGAGTACAGATTTTAAAGACGAGCTTATCCAGTCGTTTCATCATCGAGTCAGCGTTGTTACGAAGTCTTAATTCATACTGCTGGAACTATAGCAACAGTTCACCATGGAAGTGGATCAATACAGAAAAGATGGCAACGAACAAAACATAAAACTGGATACGGTGTGTATGACAAACACAGAAGAGGAAGCGAGAACCATGACCGACGTTATTGCTGCTACAAATTCAATCTCAGCGGAGAATTGTGAAAGTAATGTTACCAGGCCATCTGAAGAAAACATAAACATCCTTAAACTTGAAAACTACACAACGGACAAGTAAGTTTATGTATCAGTCTGCTTTGACAATTAAAATCTTAAGCGGAATTTTGAAAATCAAACTTTTTCTTTCCTTTTTTGAAATTTTAAACTGATTTTTCACAAATTTATATTTCTTTTTACTGAGCTCCTTATTTCAGTCTTTTCTAAGATGCTCCTTTTTCAATCTCGGTTTCTTCTACATCTTTTTTTCCAGGTCAAATTCATTTGTGACAACATCAACGGTTGAAGCTTCGGGGCAGTGGACAACGGCACAAATGCAAACGCCAAACCAAACTCAAGGAGTTGGGTATTCTTTCCCTTGGTCAGAAATAGTTTCAGACACGCAACGCCTAAACAACGATTTGCTTACTCTACTTGGTAAGTTCACGAATAGTTCTTTATTTCAGGTTTCTCGAGTTTTGTTTCTGGTATTTGAACGATTTGGAGCATTGCGAATCAAAAATTTAAAAACTGGAACCGTTATACTCAGTGCAGAGTTTGCTACAGGTTTGCACGTACAGATTTGCCGTTGGCATAAATTTGTTGTTTTATTTCTTCGTTTTTTTTATGAATTTCCTTTTGCATTTACCTTGTTGTTATATGCAATTTCTTCAAATGTTCGTTGCTTGTATGACCTGAGTTTTTTTATGACTATGCTTTCAAATGAAACTCGTCTTTTGTGCTACTTTTTAGTTTAAGTCAATTTCAAGGTCAAGCCCAAGGTCACTACGACAAGGCGCGCGCGTACTGCAATATAAACTGAACTTTTTTTCATTTTGATTTATTTCATTTTATTTCCTTGTAGATACCAACAGTGGCATGTTTTCCGAAAATGGTGGAAACAGTGCGAACACTCAGGTAATTCAAGCAAATGAAGAAAGTGACTCCAAAAATCCCGAAAGCGATTTACAGGATTTGGACAGTTGCAGCCAGTCACAGTCAATGAGTGAAACTTCCACCACTGATTCGAGCAGCCAACTCACAGACGAGTGTGAACTGTACAACTACGTTTATTTTACTTTTCCTTCCCAAGCTCAATCTACTTGCACAAGTACAACAACAACGACAACTCCGGCAACTCCTGTTGGGTTGCCTCAGACCAAAGTTGAGTGTCTCCAGAGTGGCTTCAGCACACCAAACTCTGCAGCCCCGATATTCCCTGTGCCAGCAATTGCTTTGCCTATGTCCGAAGCCATGACTAACGCACAGGTAAACTTTCAAGACTATACTTTCACAGTTTTCGTCAACGCTCTGCTTTCACACGACGACGAACCAAACCTTTGGGGCGTGGGAGAAGGGGGGAGAGCCGGATTGGGGTCAGTTTTTCCTAGTATAGAGATGTACCGCTGGATGACATGTCGGAATAATGACTGCGCAAGCGCGCGAGGTAGTATAAGAAAAAAAAAGCTGGCCAAATTTCGAATTTTTAAAGCAAAAGTATGAAATGTGTAACTTTTTTTGACCGAAAAATTGTGCGACTGACTTTTCACAGTGGTCGAAGAGAAGCAAGATAAGCAATCCTGGCGTGATAAAACCCTTAACTTTGGTATGTTTTTCTTGTTTTTTTTTGCAAATCTGTGAGCTTGGTTGGCATTTTTCCGACATGTCCCGCTGGATGGGGTCGAATGTTTGATTGACTATAATGGGGTTGCATTTTCAATAGAATGGGGTCGCACAATTTCGCTATTTTGGGGGTAAGTCCTATGCGCTACCACTTTGCTAACAACTCAGTCAACCTGCCTTTCTTGGCATTCGTCCATTTTTTGCTGTATAACTGACAGTTGTTGAAAATTTTACAACTCACAAACTTTATGCAAAAGGGAAATATGGCCTTTATGGGTGTTGGGGAGTCGTCTGGACGATTGCAGCCTTGTCTGTTGATATCAAATTGTCGCGACGTACATGTGTTTTAGGGACAATTTACGCGTTTTCATTTTATTTGTTTTTTTTTTCATTGCAAAAACTGAGAAAATTAGATGTCATTAAACGCCAGTTTTTCTAGCAACTTGCAGTACAACACCGTTGTGAATCCAGTTGCAGAAAAAAAATCTGCATCTATAAACACAACGAAAAGTAGCGAAAAAAGTTCAGAAAAGTTGAGCTGTCTTGTACGACTATAACAACACTGCAAAGCCAGTTGCAGCGTCGGTATAAATTCAATTGAACAAACGTAGATGGAAGTCAGTGCAAGTTTTGACCTTCAAACTCACGTTCAACGTGCGCTTCGTTTTGCCATCGCTGAAGAACGATGCGTTCAAACTTGAGCTCGCTCAAAGTTCATGCAATTTAATACAAGTCCATTCAAGTTGGTAGCCAAAAGAAACGCAAGTTGAACGCAAGTTTAGAGTTTGCCGTGACTTGCTTTGACTTGCATCGCCGCTTGGCCAAGACTTATAACATGTCTACTGCAACTCGCAATGATCTGCTCTCGTGAGCATAGCCTGTGGTGCAGACAGGCGTGGCACAATCCATTGCATATTCTATTAAAAGAAAGTAACTAAATACTAAAACATACCTCCCGGAACATAATTGGACTTCCATCAGTGTACTTACTTTATTTGTTTTCACTAAATGTTAAAATGTCATTCAATGAGTTTTTGGCGAGCGGGAAAAAAGATCAAATTTTAGATACGAGTTCTGATAACAAAATCTTTTGCTATTTTGCAGCTGGAGAAAAACAAGAAAGTCAGCCGGCGAAGAGAAAAGAACAAAGAATGCAGCAGGCAGTTTCGCTTGAAGCAGAAACAGAAGCTCATCAAACTGAAAGAGGGAAGGGTACAGAAGGAGCAACACCTGATTACCCTTCACAAAGTGCTGGAGTTGAAAGTCAGAAATCTGCAAAACATCCTCGGCGTCGGCTGCGAAAAGGCTCGCGAGATTTTCAAATCTAACAGCATGGAAAGTATCGAGGTTATCAAGGAAAATATACCGATGTAATGACCATTCTTGCTGAGAGACAATTTAGTATAAAAGCATATCTTGACAAGTAATTTAAATCTTAGTATCGAAGAACAGTAGTTCCCAAAGGTTCAGAACCCTTCATTCGACCTTCGTTGTAATTAGTATAACCAAATCAGTGAATAGAACTTTTCGTCCTCAACGCGTCTGCGATGCGTGCTTAGCGCAGGATATTCTGAGCTCAAATAGCCAGTCAGCGCTATACTGAAAAGATTTTTCCTAATTCTCTTCATCTGTTTATTTTTCCAGTTCTTTTCTTAACTTCTTTTACTGGTTTGGTAAATGCTAACACAACTATCCTTCGTCTTAAATTGCTTGCGTCTTGTTGATGCGCAAATTTAATGGTTCTTTTAGCTTCCCACGTGCTATGATGGCTTGGCGCGTAATTTTTTTGAATTTGGTTATTTATTAAATTGTATAAAGATTCGTTAAAACTTCAAATATTTCATACTTAATAACATCGTACCTTTTCGCAAAACCCTATTAATGCGTATCTCATCTTCAGAAGATAGTATTTTCGCTTTCATTTATTTCTATTTGTTTGTTGATAAGATGAACTACTTTTATTGTTTGCCGACTATGATTAATGATCAGAACTACTGAATGGAATTCTGCTGCATGTGTAGCTATTATACAGTTAAGCATTTGGTTGGTTCTTCTACTGGTAAACAGAAATGTATTCGCCACATTTATTAGTTGAAGTTTATAAAAGATTGAACACACTTTCAGAATTAACCATTAAAAAACTACCAATTTGGCCATATGTAGATATTTGCAATTGGCTTCTTTGCTAAGAACACGCGACGAAGTTCTCGAAAGCAAAAATACAGTTGTGTCTATAATGCAGTGTGGACACCAAATGGAACCTGAGGCGCTTTTCATTCAGCTAAATTTTCCGATTCAGTTAAACTTCTGGAAATGTTTCAGGTCAAAAAGAACGGTTTCTTCCAGTTGGTGGAAGAGCTGCAGTTTGATTGGTCAATATGTTTGCGTTAAGTCTTGCGTGGGTGAAGTTGAAATTGAAATTGAACGTTTTGCGCAAATGAAAAAAGGGCCGTTAAGCTGGACGCGTTTTGTTCCATCCGGTAGGGATGGAAAACTAGAATCATTTCAGTGAGGTATCGGCTTGTTATGGAATATATCCTTTGGAATAGGTCGGCTCAATTGTCAATCAAACTATAGTCGAATTGCGAGGCAAAGTGGGAAGTGCCCTGCGTATTTGTTGTTGGTAAAAGGACTTCCAAGTGTGTTCCTATAAATCTGTTCGTCTTAATTTTATTTAATTCAAAATTTGAACATTTCTAAGATTCAAGAGAAAAATGAATGTTGAGCTTGAGAAATTGATGAAAAAAATTAAAAGTTATGTAGTTGGTTGTATCTTGTGCATTTAAATCCATATAATGCCGCATACAATCTCCTGTAACATATTGAGCAAAACTTAGAATTTGGCACGGCTTTTAAGCCCTGGCCAAACGTAGATGCAAGCCGATGCAAGTCAGTGCAAGATTGCGTTCAACTTGCGTTTCGTTTGGCCACCAACTTGCATGGACTTGCACTGACTTGCACGAACTTGCGTTGACTTGCATCGATTTCGAGCGAGCTCAAATTTGAATGCAAGTCAGTGCAAGTTCTTCATCAGTGGCCAAACGAGGCGCAAGTTGAATGCCAGTTTAAAGGTCAGAACTTGCACTGACCCACAACAACTTGCATTTACGTTTGGCCAAGGCTCTAGACTGAGTCGACCTGGAACTTATGAAAGATTTGAAAATTGCAGGTTTTCACATCACGTTTCCAACAATTGACGGTGTGCAATGTTTCCCTTTCAAGGTGTTTTGACGAGGAAAACTGGAGAAGATCGCAATTCTTCCGCATGATTGGTCAGTTTTTAGGTGCTCAGTTTGATTGATTATTAGTTAATGACCTCGCCTACAAGTCCCTGTTTCCTTTTCTTATTTTTAAAACAATCAAAGAAAGAATGTGAAAAAAATCGCTCCCAACACCAACCATCCAAATGAGGGGTGACTGGGTCCTGCAACAGCAAAACAAGTAACAAACAATGTTACTGACACAAATCGGGGATATTTGATATTGTGCACAATCTTATATAATGTAAGCTATAAATTGTTAGTTGCAAATGTTGGCGTGCTTTCATATGCTGAAACAGTTAACACGGTATACACTCCATATGAAACGACAACAGCCATAAGGACTACACCTTAACCCGAATGTTCAACCAACTGAAAACATGGTTTACTACCACGTGAAAGTATTTGGTAATATCTCTCGCTTCCGCTGTTGATATCCTGAATCGATATCCCACGTACGCAAAAAACAATAAACAAAAAAACAAACAATTTTCTACTAATTCTCTTTAATGACTGAGCAAAACTCTTGTGGCGAAATTCTGCCCCTAAAAGTACGAACAAAAATAGAATCAGTTCAACTCAGTTCGAGCTGTGCAACATTTTAAAAGTACACTTGTTTCATTTAAGAGCTAGTTTAAAATAGCTGTGTTGGCAAATCAGAACAAGCTATTATCACGCAAATGCTTTATTTTTTAAAAATAAATTGATGTTTTTTTAGTTGTACTTTTTTAGGTTTTAGTAACCGTGATGAAAACAACCGGCATGCATTGCAACTGAAATGTCTCATACACAGGAACGTCAGCATTTTTCTGTCAAATATCTCAAATTAAATTTTTTTTTTTAATGTTTTCACATTTTGTTTTAGAAATGGTCAATTTACTAAGCACAATCATGCAGAAAGATGTGGGGAACAGGGAAGTGCGGAATCTCTTTGTTTAAGCACACCGGCATAGAGTAGGATCGGCGTCCTGTCGCTGTTCTTGGATGGGAAATCGCAGGTTCGAACTAAAACGTTTTTGATGTGGTGAAAAGAAATGATAGA
>JAOBYE010706839.1:0-11415 GCA_025403585.1 Parazoanthus swiftii
TGCGACATCATAGTGAAACTATGTCCTTGCGACTGCAGTCTTGAAAGCAATGTTGTTGCTAGAGTCTTAGGAAGCGACTTCAGATGTGTCTTCAGTTGATGGTAGTGCTTTACAACGGCTTCCACACTCAACCTATACGAATCAATGAGAAGAGCTAGTTTATTTTACCACCACTGAACACCGTGGTAAAGAATCCTCAAGCAATGCCGTTAGGCTTATATGAGTTTAGGCTTTCTTCCTGATTTCATTTGCAACTGTCTAAGGCGGTTTTTACATGATACCGAACAGAGAAATTTTGATTCCAATTTGGCTTCATTCCGGTTCCACTCTGGGGCGACATGTCGGAAAAACGTCAATCGAGCTCGCAAACTTACAAAAAATTGGCAAAATGTACGAAAGATAATGGTTTTAACATATGAGGTTTAAACTTATCTTGCTTATTTTTTGTCTACTGTGAAAGGTCAATCTCGAAAATGTTTATTGGAAAAAAGTTACAAACTTCATACTTTTGCTGTGAAAATTTGATTTCGGGACGCCATCTTGGAAATTTCATCTTACTACCTCGCACGCATGCGCAGTCGTTTTTCCGACATGTCACTCCTAGGCTCCATACTCGTTTAAGTAATACCGTCCAAAATCTCAGTTGCACTGAGTCTAAACTGTTCGTTCCGAAATGAAGCCTGACCGCACGGTGAACAATGCAAGCTTCATGTAAAGGAGGTAAGACTTCGCTATGGTACAGAAATAGACGAGAGGGTTATTATACCCGACGACTGATTAGCTGACTCAAGTTTTCGATCCGGCCATGTTTTTATCGCACTTTCATTCCGGAATGAAAACGTCTGTGTTATCGTGGAATGAAGTCTGTTGTATGTCAAACTATATTGATACTCATTTCAACAGACCAAAGCTTCCTTACCAGATGTCATAAACGCAGCTATACGTCCATTCTGTATAATATCTACGACCCTCTAGAAAAATATGACCGTCGACTTGTAAAAAAGTTTAATTAATGATAACTGTTATTCTCTGCGCAACATGAATCAATAATTACTTCTGTAGAAACGTCTTTTTTATTTGTTTTTTCCAACTCAGAGTGAAAGAAAAGGTGTTGCCGAGTTCACCACTGAGCCAGTGGAAATTAGGATCTTGACAGTGGAACACAACATTGACGAACGTTTCTTATACATGAAGGCCAAAGTGTATGGAGCTTCGTTCGGTGCATCTGATGTTTTTCCTGTGCAATGATTTGATTTCCATTTAAATCTTATAGAAAAACATTTACTGTCCTCACTGAAGCAAAAAAATATCCTGGAACTTCCGTGTTAAGCATTACTTTAAAATATGGATCAGAGTGAACAATTCTAAAACTTTATGTGGGAGTTTACTCTTGTTAAGAAGACTGGTTTCATCCAACTTACCTGAGTAAAGGCAGTGCTGAGTATCTGAAGACGATAATACTATCACAGTGTTCCTAAAACAATGAGGAAATAATAGAGAAATTTTATAAATAAAGGAAAAGAAAGACCAGTTAATGTTGATCTGGTTCTGATCATAAAGGGGTTTTCCTTTATCGATGGTTGAGCTAGTAGACATCCACGACAAATCAAAATGCTCAGTAAATACAAAACTGAATTCACATAACAATACACTCTTGACACATTACTTGGCATTTCTGCACTACGTTATAGATAGTTCCACACAAAACCTTGTTCAAGAAAAAAAGTAGTCATGTATTACAATTGTTGTGTAGCGTAGATACAACAACACAAATGACCGCATTTTTGGTGCAGTAGAGTACTTTGTAATCTAGATATTAAAGAATAATTTATTAGAAGAAACTACTGGTGAGTGTGGAGGGGCATTGTTACTGTATAAACACAAGGTTCGCCTAGAACCCTTTAGTTATAACTATTAAAAGTTTAACAAGATTTTTACTTTTAAACTTGCCAAAACAGTTCAGTTTGGAATTATGCCAATTCAAAATGTTACAAATTTCAAATTGTTGTACATGTATTTGCAAAACGAACCTTTGTATGAACGTCATTTTACAAACGATACTTTAGATGCTTATGTCTGAATCTTGAAAAAACGTTGCTGATCTTGTAGTTTATGTTTTTAAGCTCTATAGACCGTATGCATAATACGCTTCACTGGTCACGGACAAAAACTTCGAGTCGAGGCTGGTAAGGCAGAAATACAGCAAATGTATGAAAATTTGGAAACCGACCTCGACTTGAAGTTATTGTTTATGGCCAATGGGGCGTATTATGCATACGGTCTATGAGGTTACATAAAAACAATCGGCACAAAAGAGAAACAAAAGCAACACGATTGGTCATGTGTAGAAAACAGTCAGTTGCAAAGATATAAGTAAGGTGGACAACCAACACCTGTACTTAAAAATTACAACAATAACGAATATAAAAGTGAAATAAAATCCTTGTGATATAACAGTCAACTTGTGTCTTTTTAAAGCTGAAGCTAAGAATCTCCTGAATTAGTAATACGCAAAGGTCGGTCATAAATTTAGTTTGCTCTTCAATCAAGAGTGGCCGAGAAATGTTTGGTGTTAGGGAATCTCTCACATCTCAGACGTTTAGAACTTGAATTCTTACAACATTGAATACTGTGGTGTGTGCAAATGTAGCAATTGGGACTGATAGTAGTAAGGATATACTCACTGGTGTTTCTGACAGAACGGAGCTTGCACATCCACCAAATATGATCACTTCTCCTTTAGTTGCTGTTGTACACGCTGTGTGCCACATTCGTACAGTAGGGCAGCTGCAAAACATGCCAGAGGGTAGTCAGTAGTCAAACGTGAGGTAACCTTAACTATTCACCTGGCGGTAAAACTTTCCGAGTTTTCGAGTAAACTTCTATGTCTGTGGAACTTTTTTAGGACATTGTATTGACCGAAAACTGGTTGATGAAGATGATCGCAAGACAGAGTATACTACTTCTTCTGCACTACAGATACTGGCTATTATTACAAAAATACCCATACAACATATTGACTAAAGCTCGCCAAATAAAGTACAACCTAGTTATGGTCAATCAAAACTAACAATGTCTTTAAGTCAACCTTGCAGCTAAACACGTTACATGGACTCGGTAGCAAATTTAAACTTAAGGATTTTTGCAGAAACACTCAACACAAAAATTCCTGACTTGCATGGTGTTCCAGGTCTTAATAGATAACTCTTCAAACCCCTTGAAATCAAAGATTTCTTTGGTTTCACGGTGGAATACAAACCCTGTAGCTTAACTTCAAACCTCTTGAAATTAAATATTTCCTTGGTTTCACGGTGGAATACAAACCCTGTAGCTTAACCGTAAACATGCAAGGACAAACTTTGCAATAATTAGAAATAAACGCCTGCAGCTTGAGATAGGTATCTAGACACGACTAGAAAGTGAACGATTGACAAAATAACCTGCAAGATTCACAAAGGAATAGTTGCTCAATCTATATCTTGCTTTTTCTTACAGACAAAACATGTCAAAGTGACAAATTATGGACTGAGACAAACCTGAAAACATAAGACAACGTTCGCCCCTCTTAGAACCTCTCTAAGAACGTTTACTTCCCCTTATAATTATAAAAAATGCTTGCACTAAACAGAGCTAAGGAAACAAACAAGTTATGTCGAAATAGCAAAAGGTTAAAAACGAAACAAGTAACAAATGAGGCTCTATCAGAAATAAACTACAAAAAAGGGTGGACACTGCATGGTATAACACACCTCTGCGGGTTTGGTGTCTCCAGTTTGGTCCATGTTCTGCTTTCCGTGTCAAGCACCCAAGAATCCCCTGCAGGTAAGCCAGCACAAAGTGTTTCACGCATAATAAAATTGACAAAAAAAAAAATGAAAATCAAAGCAACTGAATGGAACAATTGTTCTCAAGCAGCTCTGTGTTTTCGTTCGTTCCTTCTTGCAATGATTTTGTTTTATTGAAGGATGGAGTTTTGGGCCTTAACAGTGAACAAAATTCATTATTGTAGCCAAATGAAATCTAAAGCTTTGTTTGGACTAGCGATGGATACGGAAGCGTGCGTAAAGGAAACGTGTGCTGTTCAAAGAACAAGAGTCCTGAGAAACATTGTAAAATGAAGACCGACTGAGCTGGATGGAAGACCTAAACCAACAGCTTGGTCTTTCTGTGTCCATCGCTATATTTTTTGCAGTGTTTGTACGATCTCCCGCTCTGCCGTTTTTGTCTTTATTGCTGAATAAATAGAAGCTTAAACATGCACTTGGCCCAGTGAAACAAATTAACAGAAGCTACTCAATATGTCTGGCAATAGCTACTTTCGACAAGGTATAGAGGTAAACATCCCTTTTTCAAAGAAAATGGACTCTAGCTTCTCACACATTAGCCTGGTCGTTTAAAGATCTGTTAAAAATCCAATGTAGCCATTCTGAAGTTCCACCATACTGAGCAGTTTGAACATAGTTTGGAATTTTTTTGTAGAGAGCGCTTGCCTCTCCAGCTTGTAAAGATGAGTTTTATCAAGAGAAACAGGTTGGAATAACAACATGTTGAACTGCTTGATACTAAGGCAAGTACTTAGCATTACCTAGTGCTTCCCTGTTGTTGTTGAATCCTCCATACAGGAAAAGATGGCGATCGCTGACCGGCGACAGACTGTGCCAAGTCCTTCCCTCAGGGGCCAAACCAAACGTTGGTATGCTTCATGTATTCGAAATAACAGAACACCAAGCAGATAGGTCAGGTGTGAGAATAAAATATTTGGAGAATTACTTGGTATTCTAGAAACATGGCCAAATAATAATAAAAATAACCTGTTAGCGTCCTGGAGTTTTTTCCCAATTTTGATGGTCGAGCGCGGGGTTGTCCGGTATTTCATTTTATTTCTTTTATTTTTTTTCTTGAAACTAGAGGGACTGGGAGGGATACAGATCCATTGTTTCATGAAACACACGTTCAAATATAAGAACTCGTTCGTATTTACGATATTCTATTCCTTTTTCCGCGAATTTTAAACTTCATTTTATATGAAACACTGAGACTCGACTAGGTTCGTAAAACAGTTGGAGTCCCTTCAATCATATTCCATGGAGGCTTTGAATGTGTCCTTAAGTCATGTTTTTGGCAAGGAAATTACTGTTTTCAATGTTTTATAGCAGCATGGGAGAACTTCAAAAGAAAATGTATGAAACTAATAAAAAAAACATGGTCGGGCTAGGACCATAACCAATCTTTTTTTTTTATCTGGCCTTACTTGTTGAAAAACGTTCTTCGTTAGCAGCTGAAAACCTGTATCGCGAGTTTATTAGCGAAAACTCACTAACACTGACTCTGTTGAATTCAAAAAACATACCAAGATGCACTGATCGGTCATCTAAGGCTGTTGAACTAAAACACTTCGGTCATACATGCACTCTTGCTTCTATAAGGGGCGACTTTAGTTGACCTGTCTTGTGATCAGTATCATTTCATCACCCACGCACGTTCGCATTTGGAGAAGATCACAATTTCTACTCTAATGGACAGGACCGCGGAGTTAAGGAGAGTCAACTTCCTTAGTTCACAACTCCTTGGGTGTCGTTCCTAAGTCTTTTTATCTCCCCCCTCCATTTCCTTTCCACGCTCTCAATCCGAGCCTTACCTTGCTGTGTCCATAAACGGACACCCAGTAAAGTCAGTTGAGAAAGCGAAGCTGCTAGAAGTTAGGGTTAATAACAAGCTGACCTGAAACGATCTCATCGACGACATCGTGAAAAAAGCCTCCCAAAAATGTATTTCCCATCCTGCTAAGTTATAAAGCGAGCGTTTCAATCATTGAACTCTCTTAAAAGGTACTTTTCTGCTTGCACCTGCTCTTCGATAAATAAAATATACCTGTCCAGTATACCACTACACTATACCGAACTACTTGAGAAAAGAATTCGGAAACAAGTCATGTTTTCTTGCTAAATGCATGCTGACTTGCCAATTTACCAACCTGCCGCTCCATTCAAACGTTTCCAGGTTAAGAGAGTACAGATCATTCCTACGAGTTTCCTAAAAACAGATACAACTTACAGTCAAATACATTCACGTGAAACTTTATTTTCAGACACATTACTCAGGTGAACCTACTAAAAGATCAATTTTGCTTTTCGGAAAAACTATTTAAACTAAGTACTGACATAAGACATTTACAATCTTAAACTTCACACGTGATTTTATGTGTCAAAACTGAAGTACAGGACAAGTAATGGATTAATCCTTACCTCAATTACTCCATTATATTATATAAAGTTAAGGTAAAATTTCGCAACTATAGACTTTTGTATAGTTACAAAGTTCTACCTCAAACTTATATAATTATAGCGATTTTAATAAAGGTGATCCTGATTACGGTACTTTAATTTAAAAAACCCTGGAAGTTACGTACCATGAATCGACCACCAAACAAGTAGGCCTTGTTTCCAAGCTTGGCCGCTGCTTGGGCGGCCCGTGGGCAAGGTGCACTACCCTGCAAAGAAGGCACAGCAGTTTACAGAACTTTATGGGTGGTCTATTTAAAAGGTTAAAATGCTCAACGTTTAAATGAAACCACTATATTCTAAACTGTATTCTCAATGGCTGCAGCCCAAAGTTTCGTTGAACGAAACCCCAAAACTACGAAGAATGGCTATCACTTTTCTTGTTGTTATCCTTAAAGGTCCTGTTTCATGCTAAAACTTCTCGAGTAACTTGTCTTGCGACGCCAGCGGTATAAATAATTACGAGAAAAGTTTCACGGACGGATGCATTGTAGCGTGTAAGACGCAGAACGACAAAATTATTGTAAGAAACGTCGCTACAATGATTACAAAAAAGTTAAAGAACTCTTAAATTTCTACTTTGAATTCTGCAACGATATGCCATTTTACCAACTGCAAATCTGTGCCGACGTTTTTCTTCTTTTGCGGTTTAATTAACGCTGCTTTCAAACTTGTATTGGTAATTTAGTAATGAATAATCTCTTCATTTTCATGTGACTCCTTTATCCCCAAATTTTATTCTTTTTTAAATTTATCATTCAGGCTGAGCGGTCTGTTTTGTTATCAGATACTCGCAAACCTACACAAATCAGTGGAAAGCATATAAAATTATCTAAGTGCAAATCCTGTTCTCTCTTGAAAGGATAATTTTCTAATTTGCTTTTTTAATATATTACAAGTTTACAATAATAAATTTACAGGTGTAACAAATTAAAATCACGTATTAAAAATACATCTGAGGAAAAGGCGGATTTAGCTAAATTTGTTATAATGTAAGGAAAGTGAGATGCGATATGATAAACTCGATATAATCAAAAGTATACATGTATCTCCAGTTGACGACGTGCTATTTTAGGAGGATTGGGGGCTGAAAAAAGGAAGTTTTAACACTTGACTTAATAATGTTTATATTTTTAGAACTTTAGGGAAGTATAGTTTTAGTCTCTTTTTGGATGTTCTTGTTTTTAGTACTTTTCTTTAGCGGACATATACATATAGAAAGACGTTGTCTCCAGTGTTTCTGAATCTCCTTCCTCAGTTTCATCACTCAACTTCCTCCAATTTAACTCCAATTTCTTTAGACCTAAAGTTAATTAGTGACCATCTTTCAAGTTCACGGAGAACGGTTGTCTGATTAGCTCACTAATAGACCACATTCATAAATGGCGGCTATTTTAGTATTTTCTTGTTTTTATTTCAATTAGCCTCACTAGCCTCGTTCTTAAGTCAAAAATTCAAAAGAATATATTAACCTGAACGAGGCCAGTGAGACTTATTTGAATAGAGACAAAAGAATATTAAAATGGCCGCCATTTATGAATATGGTCTATAAGTTCAGTTATAAGCATTTCAATGAAATGGACCCCAGACAGCCATGCACGAACCCTGTATCAAGTAAGCTACGCTTACCGTCGTCTTTGGTTGTCTCCATTCAAGCCTGACAGTGTCAAGTAGGTACAGATGGTTGTTCCACCCTCTGTCGTCCTGGTATTACAAAGAATAATCAGAACACCAACCATCAAATCCAAACGCCACCAGTATGTACGGCACTAGCTGTATTGTGAAAGTCGGATCGGAAAACTAACGTTTGCCAATACGTGTGCTAGAAGGTCTTATTCGTTCGTCGGATCCCTAACAGTTCCAAAACTTTGTATTCTTATAAAAAAAAAAATGTCAAAATTTGTACACGTTCTCTGTTTCATAATGGTACAAGTTCATAAGTCTAATCAGTTTTCGCTGTCCGTAAGCACTGCCCTTTAGCAAGTGCCTCAAACTTGTACATAGTTTTCTTTTTGGAGAAGGGAGTCAAGAGGGGTGGGGGGGGGGGGGGAAATTACATATTTAGATGCCCAAAGGAGCAGCTTGTTAGAGAGAATGGTGCAACCCTTGCATCACGAAACTACTACCAAATAACTGAAACTTAACAGCAAATTCCCTGTTTTAAGTATTGAAGGCGATTCGTTTCAATTAAAAATGGAACTAAGCTTGCTGAAGACACTCATGATGTTAGGAACAGCACTGAGGTTTCCTATATGTACTCATTTGATAGAAGAACAACAAGATTTTTTCGATTTGGGGGCCATTCGCAGAATCTAAAAACTAGAATTTCTTTATTTTACGCCAAAAAACCTGGATTCTTCCTCTTGCTAGCGTTGCTTTTTCTATTCTCGATCTAGTTTGAAAACTAAGCTGCAAACTGTCAATTGAGAAAAAAGGAAAGGCTGCTTGGTAAGAACTGAATTTTTGACAGCTTTTCTGTAGTAGCTTTGGGAATTCTTGTCCGATCAACCTTGTTGAGATGTGACCGCAAAGATCCAACCATCCCACAGCACATGAAAACATCGGCAAGCTTGTGCCAACGTGAGGCTGTCTGAAATTATGGTAATTATGCAGGGATAAAACATCTAACAGCTCGCAAAGCTTAAGACCATTTTAAGACTTTTTAACACCTAAAGTTAATTGACCTAATATTCCTTCGAGCTTTATCACGTGATCCTAAGTGACGACATCTGCAGAACAACAGTATATGATAACGGGCACATGTCATCGTTCTGTTCGAAAGCTGGTGCGGAAAACGATTACTAAACCATTCACAATTTTCCACAAATTATTCGTCCAAATTTAAGGCATTTTCAAGGCCTTTAAAATACAAAATCAAAAATAAGACTTTTTAAGACTCCGCCGGAACTCTGTTATCGTATGTGTACACTCCCAAATGTGTTGACCGACCGACGTAGTTCGTGATTAAAGGGTTAATAAGAGGGAACGCTTCCTAAAACTTTATCGGAACTTGAAAGTCTCCTTACTGTATACTGTACTTCCACTGTATTCGGCATGAACTCCCCAAGCACCTCATTCTCTGGATCAGATTCTGGTGTAGCTCCATAGCCTCCAAAGAAAAGAATGCTGAAAACCAGACAAAGTTCAGTGTACATGTAAACGGTCTGACACAAATCACTCATGATCTATGTGCACATACTGGTCTTTACAACCTCTCAAACCCTGGGCGTCAGGAGGAGAAGATGAAAAGAGACGAACAGAGGAAAACAAAAACGCAGTGGGGAGTGCACAGAGTGGGGACTGGGGAGAAAGTGTCCTTGCTTTAATTTGTTCCCGACCCCCTGAGTTTCCAAAGATGTGGTCTTTCACACAAGCAGAACTCGCAATAACGACATTCTTTTGAAACTTGAAATCAATTTATAATAAATATTCAATTTTGAATGTTTAGAGTACACAGTATGCTTCATGGCACTGAGTGAGCAACGGTTACAAGATTTGCCAATCTTTTCTGATATAAATCTTTCTCTAATTATGCAAGAAACCAGATGAAAAGTGACTATTAAAATTTAACCGTCCTCTCTACTGTACATCCTAAAGGAAAATTTGCTTTTCACGTACGTTTGTATTGCATTGTCATATAAATGTGTAACGCACAGTTTAGAATAAAAAAGAACCACGCTCACTTTGATTGGGCAAGCTGTTATAACGACTGAAGAACAGACTTGCAAGTGCGTGAATGAATCACACTCAGCTCAATTCCAAGAAAAGAATCATGGTTCGAGTATTCTGTAGTTACTAGCAGAAAATTAAAACTGTATCAAACTGTAACTTAAAAACTGCTTTCTTCTTGAAACAAATTATTCAGCAAAACTTAATTTGCAGGCAAACTTATAACATTTCTAGTAAATTACAAACACCATGTGTCTATAACTGAAAGGAAAAGTCTGAGATTCCAAAAACCTAACGGTGGTGCAACTACCCTCTGTGACCCACCCCTCCCCCAAACACTTATGTCACCCCACCTTAATACTCTTAATTTAAGTAATAAGTTCAAGTTAGTAGACATTCCTACTTTCCCTCGTGGTCCCAGCAGGTGAGTTTGTCCCTCTCTGAAGGCGGCCTTCCTTGTATTTTATCTGTCAGGTCTGTCCATTGGAAACTTCTCAAGTCCAGGATGTGGACCTAGGGAAGGAAATAGAATAAAATAGAATACAAACTTTAAAAATTTATAGATTTATTACAGTTCTTAAACTAGTAGTAGTAGTAGTAGTAGTAGGCTGTCTTCGGACATAAAGGTCCATGACATTAGCGCATATTGCGTTACTCCTCTGGTGCCTCAAAAGCCCAATTCGTGAACTGCAAACACGACTGCATCCAGAACACACGAAAACCGACGCTGGTGGAGCATTCAGAGCCGCTTTTCTTCTCTCCCGCCTTGCCGTGGCTTCTTTTCTTATCCTTGATTCTCCTTCGTCGAGACATGCACTGCAGTTGATCCTCCATCTGCCACGATCCGCGGCAAGCGTCTCCCAGTTTTCCACATCAAGGCCGATTTCAATCATGTCTCGCTTACATGTGTCCTTGAAACGGAGCTTCGGACGTCCCACAGGCCTTAATCTATGATCTAGTTCGCCATAAAGGAGGTTTTTTGGAATTCGTCCATCTGACATCCGGCGTACATGACCCAGCCACCTCAATCTGCGCTGTCGGAGTAGGGTGAAGATCGTGGGAACACCAGCTCTCTCAAGTACATCGTTGTGGGTCACTTTATCCGTCCAGTGTATGGAAAGGATGCGGCGAAGACAACGCATGTGGAACGTGTTTAAGCGCTTTTCCTGGCCCGCGTAGGTCGTCCATGATTCGCTTCCATAGAGCAGAGTGCTCAAGACACAGGCACGATATACGGCAGTCTTGGTCTGGGTAGTAACCTCTTATTTTCCCACACACGGGAGGAAAGCTTCGTCATGGTTGTTGCTGCTTTGCCGATCCTTTTCCCGAGTTCTACATCCAGAGATCCATTGGCAGAGGTGGTTGAACCAAGATAGGTAAACTAAAGGGACTACTTCCAGGGTGAAGTCGTGGATAGTTAGTGTTGGAGCGGTTTCAGTGCCTTGGTGCATGACTTTTGTCTTCT
>JAOBYE010706850.1:0-11415 GCA_025403585.1 Parazoanthus swiftii
CGGACCCCCCTAGAGGGCTTCAACCTTCGGCTCTTGGCGGTGCCCCCCCAGTTTTCCAAGGCTTGCTACGGCCCTGTCTTCTTCATAAGTGTTTTGGTCCCCTGCGGCATCAAAATGTCTTTCATACTAACAATTTGTTTCGTCGGTGCCGTCAGAATCCTCTGCACACCTTCCTCTTATTCTGATAGAGACTGGAAGCGGCCATTGATATATTTATCTATGATAATGATAAAAACAAAAATGGCAATAACAACAACAACAATAAAAGTAATAATAATAATAATAATAATAATAATAACGGCATTAACAGCAACAGCAGTATCAAGAGTTATTTCAGTAAAGGTAATAATATTTGCTAACAACAACATTATCAATAATAATAATAATAATAATAATAATAAAAATAATAATAATAATAATAATAATAATAATATAAATAATAATAATAAATATGGAGTCCAAACTAATGAGAAATCTGCATATAAATTGAATTTGTGTGATACGGTTTGGTGAAGAGACAGATTTTCCTGGAAATATGAAAATTTTAAAAGCAAAGCCGGCATGATATAATATATTTAAGACACAGATTTAAAACATTTGCTCTTAGATAAAAAAAAAGTCTATATGAATCGTTCAAAGTTCGCAACTTTTTTTCTTTATTAGCTATTTCAAGGTTATTGCTGGTCAAGAGTTGTTTGCTGAATGTATCATAGTATACATACAAGCGATACTAACCTGTGTAGGGCAGGGGAAGAGGAATACCCCATCTCGGTGATCACATGCAACCGATTCCTGTTCCAAAAGTCGTATGATGTTTACAAAGGATTTTATCACATTCAACTGATCACTTTTCTTGTGATTATACAAACAGAGGTTCAAACTTTGGACCACACTGGAGGACGAGTGCTTATATCTTTTCTCAGTTAAATACTCTTTACAGTTTTCTAAAAAGGTTGGGGAAGGGGGCTCTTCGGCCCACATCCGTACCGACCTGGCCTCTCTGCGGTCCCTAAACAGGCGGCTCGCATTTAGAGAGAATATTCTCATGCAAACCTCGATCCCAGCGCTTAAGACGTTCCGCTTCTAACCTTTTAACTTCAAGGGGAAATCCCTGGGATCAACGCTGCTATGGCTGTAAGTTATTCTCTGCACGCTGAGAATTTAATTGTTAAGCATATTTCGTGCTTCACATGATTGCGAAGCAACGACGCGCGACCCAAGACTCAATACCCCAATGACCCGATTTAAGAAGCTCTGGCGCTAGCTCGTCTTGGATGGGTTTTCTGAGATGGACCGGCCAAACACTGAACAAGATCCAACCTGGAAGATTGCTACAAAACCTGTGCAAAACACACAGCTGGATGAAGTGACAATATCTTCAAACACTTGTAGACTCCGTAGTGACTCCGGGCACTTCCGAACATGCTCGAGTGCAGCCGAACATTGCCGAACATAGCTAGGTACTTTCTGAAATTCACAACAATCTCAAGAGCCACTGAGTATGCGGTCTTTAACCTGTTTGAATCAGCAACCTTAAGTTTTAAATCACCAACCAGCTTCCTCGTGACCACAGTTTATCCTATTAGAAAGATGTCGTAATGAAAAGCTTCGTACAAAATGCCCGGGAAACTTTTGAGAAGAGCGAACTACGATCTCGTTGACGAGAGTTCGGATGGCAAAGTTCCTGTGCATACAGAGGAGGCGTTCGAACATGGAATTCGCTTTAAGGCAAAGGTGAGTACATTAGCTATAAGTGCGGGGAGATTGTCATGTTTCACTCATCGGTTTTGATTTGTTTTGGAAAAGAAGAGACGAAACTTTGTGGACTGCCCTGTGAGGCTGGCCCAACGGCAGACCTTACTCGGATTCCTCTCTGGGCTGGGGTCGACAGTTATTTGAGAAACAGAAATGATATATGTATTTGCTCCTGAATTTTACTAATCCTTTGCTGTAGTATATTGGTACGAAGGAGATCGCAAAGCCGAACAGTAGAGGCGAAATTGTGACTGCAATGAGACGGATAAGGGTACGTTTAAATATGTATACTTTGGATTAAGTTGTATTCATTATAACGGAATATGGGTTGACCAGCAATTGAATTAGCCGTTCAATCTCCTATGTCGTTTGTGTTTTGTTTTTAAATGTGAGGTGTTCCTTAGCTAAAATAAAGTCTTTGAACTGAGGGATGTGGCAAGAAGTAATGCGATGTTTACAGAGGTGTAAGACCGGCACGAAGAGTGTACGATTCAATATGAAAACAAATATTCATAGTGTCAATGGAACTAAAATGTCGAAAGCGGGAGGCGCAAAGAGTTTTGCGTTTCCTAGCAAAAAATTCAGCTTTCGTGCGAAAGTCAAATATCGTTTGTTCTAAAAAGACCTCAGAAAAAGCTCTGTGGTCATTGGAAACCTAGTAACACATTTTAGAACAATACTAGTTTTCAGCAAACAGGAAATTGGAGAAGATGGGTTCATATGATGGCGGTTTTCCATCTTAGAATAGAGTTCTCTGTGTTCATTGCTATTTCAGCTGCATGAGTCAACAAGCACTGCTTGTCAAATTATTATTCACCCTGCATCTCGGTTATTCAATAACAAAAACAGCTGCTTTACGCATATTCATAATGCAAAGCTATTTTTTTATTTAAATGGTTAATTAAAAGAGAAATGGAGTCTTCGGCTTATGAGCTAAAAACACTTTACATATTATATTGAACTTGTGGTATTTGTGCTCAAAATCGTTCCTATGCAGATAGTTACAATCTGACAGCCACAGTAAGATGTTTATACAAAGTTTAAAACCTGGCTGGGCGGAATCTTGTTTGATTTTAAAACGTGGAAATTTATTTGACATTTGTTTTCAGTTATCTGAATATTGGAATTTTAAAAACCAGTTACGATAAATCAAAACACGAGCAATATTTTTTCAAAACAACTTTAGTTTGTTGTAGAAACTAAGAAAAAGTAAAATGTTGTAATTCAAATCAACTGATATGACAACTCCAAACCAAAATTTGCCAGTTTTCTGACAGCAATTCAGCAAGCAAACAAATGAAGTTCTATTTATAGATTTGAGTTATTGTTGGGACAAGCCCAAGTTGTTTTAAGTATTAGTACATACTGAATATTCGTCCATAGTGTAATATACTTTCCATACAAATAGTTACAGAGATCCATCATGTGTATAAATTAGCGGTATACTGGCCAAGGACTTCTTGTGCTCTGGGTAAAAATTGTATCATGCATAAATTGAGAATCATGTGGTATATTGAAATTATTTGTTTAGAATTAATTTTTAAAACATGTACTGTAGTCTATTGTGCCAGTCAACCCCCTACCTGTCAGAACATAGTGGGAGATTTGATGCAGACTAGCATCAAATGACAAAATAATGTAGCCTAGCTTTGAACAGGTCTCATTTTTTCCTGATTAAGACCATCTTCATATTTCCCCTTTTTCTGTCATTCCATATTGTCAAGATAGGGTCATTTGATGGCCCAACCACAGGCTGCCCAGTCCACCTGGCATTGTTGTGCAAGTTTCTCTCCAAAGGTGTAGGTTTTGACCTTTGAAAAAGTATGCTTCAGTATTCATACATGGCTGTAAAAGAATTTCTGAAAAACACCTTTTATGTCAATTAAAGTTGAGCATTACATTAGAAGTTGGAAATTGATAATTCTGTTCACAGTGCCGTAAACACCAAAGTGTTTCATTTTACCCACAATCTTGAAGTGTTAAATAAATAAATTGGTTGCTTAACAGAACGTCTGGTACTGTAACCAATTTATGGCACATTACAAGATGGTAGTACTTGAGAAATTCATACACTGGCCAGGTACTGTCTTGGAAACAGTCTGCAGAGGCTGATTTAGCAGAGGGGACCAATGCACCCTCTCCTTTTTCGTTGGTAGTTTTGAAAATATATGTGTACATGTATTTTATAAGAAATTACTGAAAACCTCTTTTGAAACAAAAAAAGATGCTTTTTTCTGTTTACCCCCACCCAGACTGCATCCCCCTTTCAAGAACTGGGGACACCAGCCTCCACTCTTTCCAAAAAGTTCTGGTCCCCCTGATCAATCTGAATCACTTGTTATTATCTGTATTTAACAAGTCTGCTGATCTACTACAAAACTAGGTTATTGTAAAGTTAAATTTCAGAGCAGTGCTAGAGTTTTGAAGTCCCTGTAAGAAAAACTGTAGTTTCAATGGTTGATAAAATGATGTTTAAGGCAACTTCTGATTTATTACCTAATATGTTGTCATCCACAGTATGAATACAAGTTACAAGGCTCAAAGAAAGATAAAGTGGAAGTACAAATATCAGTTGATGGGCTGCGAGTTGTACAGAAACAACGTAAGGTCAGTGCTTGGGTGGTGCAGGCTTGAGAGGTTTAATGTTGGACATATATTACATGTACGACACACAGTTAATCAGTTTTCTGTTTTCTCCAAGTCAAGCCACATTCCCTGTTCCTTGGAGGTGTTGGGGAATTTAAAGCACTGTATGGTTACATATCCAATATTTTTTGTTTTCTTTTTAAATTTAGAAAAAGCAGGATGTTGAAACAGAGATTTCAAACTATCCGGTTCACAGGTAATGTATCAATCCGTGTACCGTATCTTAGTTAACTCTTGGATCAACTGCAAATAAGAACTCAAGCTACTTTTTTAGTATGTAGTTTGACTGGAATTTGTTACTCGTTCTTTGCATTTTGATTTGCCATCTGGGCTCATCCAGATACTGCAAAACTTGTACCAATGTCTAGCCATACTACATGCTAAACTGTCTTATTAGACATATGACACCATACAATTTTGTTAGCTTGTTGAATTTTTAATACATGTGTATACTCAAGTTACATGTAAGTTTATAACTCAAACTTAAAATGATTTTAAGCTGAACTGTGTTTTTGAAATGTCGTGGAATATCCTCACATAGGATCCACTTGTTTATCTGTATTTTTTCTTGAGTGCAATATGTAAATAGGATTTTACAGGAGACACTGCATAGTGTAATTGTTCCACAATGTTTCATGAGTTGAAATTGAGATGTGGTCCATAGTTTTGAGGATTTTAATCATACAGTGTTCGATTTTCAGAATCTCAACACTCAGTAATTTTTAAACTTTTCTAACTTACCATCTACTCAGTATTGTGATGATCAGTTTTGTTGCAATATTTGGAAAAGTACACTCAGTTTTTTGGTCACGTTACTTGACATGTACATCTTTATCTGACAAGTCTGTCACAAATTGAAATTTAGTTCTGCTCCAGGATTTGTTTTTATTTCAGTTGTGTTTTGATCTCCGCTCATCTTTTATTTTTGTTTTAACTCACTTTTACAACTAAAATTTCCAATGAACTACAAAAACAGAACCCTGATCTAATAATAATAATCATAATAATAATAATAATAATAATAATCATAATAATAATAATAATAATAATATTAATAATAATAATAATAATAATAATAATGGCGTTACCCAGACAGCATTTCCACAGAGTGGCTCTTCATCCATCTGGGGGACCAACGGCTTAACGTCCCTGTCCAAGGACGGTGTGGCGAAAGAAGGTCACCCAAATATTCAACCCCGTGGCCAAGCCGGGAATTGAACCTGGGACCTTCAAGTTAGCAGTCCGAGATCTTACTGACTGAGCTAACGTTGCACGCTTGACGGCTGGTCACAGATATAATCCCTATATAATGTTGTCAGATGTGTGTGATAGATTTATTTTGTTTCATCAACAGGATATTCTATGTATCACATGATTCACAAGACCTTCAGATCTTCAGCTATATTGCAAAAGATGGTGAAGTCTTTAAATGCTTTGTTTTCAAAGCAGCTTCAAAGGTTTGTCACCTGATATTCTATTTTGTTTTTTTTTAAATGAAGCTAGGCAAACCATTGAGTGGGCTAGTTCAAAATAAGCAATTTGTTTAATTTGTTATTTAACCATTTTGTGTTGCATCTTTTAGCCAATATACTGAATTCATTAAGGAGAATATTCATTATTGGCAGCTTTGCATAACAGCCTGCATCAATATGTCAAAACAAGGCTTAGTGGGTCAAGCAGAGAAATTGTAAGTTCTGTATTGGGGATAGTGACATTTTTAAGCTTTCTCCATTTTGTTTTGTGAAATGGAAAATAGTTTTGCATTGATTTAGCTTACCAAGCCTCATTTTCATGTATTCAAAACCAGTCTGTTCCAAATGGCTGCTATTAATAATATTTAATGAATACATACAGTCATGTACACTAAATAATGGAGCCTAAAACAGGCTTCAATTGCAAATTTTAAAAAGCCGGTATTACTGTCATTTGTGTTAACATCTGTCTAATCTCTCTTTTTGATAATCCTTCCCCATCCCCTTCTCCTTCTCCTCCTTGCTCTCCTCCTCTTATTCTCCTTCTTCTCTCTTATCTTAGATATCTTCTTTTCAGGTAGCTCCTTTTCTTTCTACTCTGCACTCTCTTCCTCATTCTCCTGATTGTCCCTTAGATCCCCCTGTCTTCCTTTTCTCATCATTGTTCTTCTTCCTCTTTCTCCTCTTCTTCCCCCTTCTCCTCTTCTTCCTCCTCCTCTTCTTCTTCCCCCTTCTCCTCTTCTTCCTCCTCCTCTTCTTCCTCCTCCTCCTCTTCTTCCCCTTTCTCCTTTCTCCTTCTCATCTTCTTCCCCCTTCTCCTCTTCCTACTCCTCCTCTTCCTTTGTCTTCCTCATCTTAGTCTTCTTCCTCCTCATTCTATTCCTCCACTCCTTGTTCATGCTACCCCGACCCCCTCTTCTTCAATTGCTCCTCATCCTGCTCTTCCTCATCATTCTCTCCCTCAACTAATTTTTTCTCACTCCTCATTCATTTCCTCCCTTCCCTCCCTTTCCTTCTCCTTCTCCTTTTTCCCTTCCTCTTTTTCACTCTCCTCTTCTCCCTCCTCCTTTCCAATCTTTTTTCTCCTTCTGATACTTCTCATTCATTTCCTCCATTCCCTCCTTTTCCTTTTCCTCTTCTCCTTCTTCCTTTTCCTTCCTTTTGCCCTCCTACTTTCTCCTAATCTTTTCCTCCACTTTCCTTTTTTCTGTTCCTCATTCTGTTCCTCCACTTTCTTGTCTCTTCTCACAATTTCCTCCTCCTTCTGCATCTCCTTGCAGTTTATATAGTTACATGTTTTTATATTGGTTTGGATGTAATTCAATTTTCTTGCACTATCTGTAGGCACTTGCAATGCATATAGTTCGTTCCATTGGTCAGGCATTTGAAGTTTGTCACAAGAAGAGTGTTGACCAACAGCAGAAGGAACAAACGGAAGGAAACAATGAACCAAATGCTAATGATGAGAAGCATCCAGGTAATTTGATTTGGCGTATTTATTTCTTGCCCCCAAAAAGGATTCCAAAACTTAAATCCCATGGCAATTACTTAGTTAATTATGGTTACTGCAAATGCTTTCAGTTCCAGCCAGCTTACAAATATTTTTAATAAAACATTAATTAATATAATTGTACCTCTTTTGAAGCCTAAAATTATAGTTATCTGAGCTATTTAGCTTAAGTTTGGAAACTATGTAATATCTGAATAACTACTGCCAGGCAGTAACTGAACTACTGAGTTACTTTAGATAGCATTAGAAATCTGTGCAACAACGTTTAATTTGGCAAGTTTTCCTGGGTAAATCAATGCTATCGCAGATCTCTGTCACAATGAGGCAATGCACAAGAGAATTAAATAAGAACTTAAAACAAAAACTCAACTGAAGTTACAATTATTTAAAATATTAATCCTTTTATAAGCTGCATTTAGATCTCCCAGCTCAAATATGTACTCTAACAGCAGGAAAAGGATCTTTTCCTGGAACAGAATCTTTATAACTGTTATTTAAAAGGGACTTAATACAGACTTAAATTACTCTTTTTTTACCAGAAGATTTAGGTTTCAGGGAAGAAAAAGCCATACTTAGTATATATTTAATGATTTTTGATATTCAATTATGATGTGTTTGTAGTCAATGGGACAGCAACAGCAGTTAAAACTGATGGGGATGGCAAAGAGGCAGATGAAGATGAGAAAGATCAAATGTCAGCACAACTGACCACTCATGGCTCTTCTCTCAATGGGGAAACCCTCATACAACAGGTCAGTCATACCCAGTGGACACGTTGGTGTAAGGGGTCACTTTGAAAGATGCTGAAGTGTTTTTAAAATGAGTATTTTTAGGGGTAAAGAGTTTCCCAAACAGAAAATTTGATTATTGCTGACAATAGGAAAAAAATTGTTTGATTCCAATTAGAAGGGTGTCATTCCTATTTTCTCAAAAATTTTTGCCCAAATTCCTATTTTTTCCTATTTTTCAGCATTTTCATTCCTATTTTCCTATTTTTTGCAAGTCATTTGACACTTGACACCCTGCATTAGTTTACGGCTGATATTCAGTCAAGGACTGATTATTTTTGAAAGTGGTGCAAGAGGAGAGGTATTTGTATAGGAAATGTCATGGTTTGAGAGCAATTAGTAAAATATACAACAACTAAGAAGCGAGTTCCTGTATTTTTAAACCCTTTGAGCTCCAGCCAGTTTATCAGTGTGTACCTTCTCCCTACATTATGCCAAAATAATAGGTTGCTTGGTTATGAGAATAAAGCAATTGATCATATACAACAAACTATCCAAGATGAAAAGCCAAATCCTCACAGCCTGATTACCAGGAAACTATAGCGACAGTTTAGGAGAAGTTAGCAACACATCTCATGCTGTTTTGGTGTTGTGAGCTGAAAGAGTTCACAGTCAGTCAACCAATCAGAAGTCAGTATTTTGTGTAGGTGTAGTAAGCTGTCTGATTATTTTTCGTGAACACCCCTGACAACTAATCAAGAGAGTTACCTCCCTCAGTGCTATACAGATGTGTTGTTTTTAAGGGGTTTGTGGGCAGTGATTGACTTGTCATTTCCAGCAGGGAGGTCGCCCATTTGGTGATATATCATTCTGGACGATGAATGCCCAGAGCCCCAACGTCAGTGCCACACGGACACCTGTTGGGCCTGTCAGCATCGAACAGCTTCAGAGAATCTATCAACAGCAATTGGAGCAGCAACGTCAGGAGGCACAGGCTGCCATTCTGCAGGCCAAGACTTACAAGCAGAAACTTGACGTGGAGAGTGAAGTGCGAGCTGAAACACAGGTTTGTGTCACGTTGTCGCATGGGCATTAGGATAACGATAAGTGAGGTTAGCACAGTTGATAAGATCTCTGACTACCAACCAGAAGGTCCCGGGTTCAATCCCCGGCCTGGTCGAGGGTTGAACTTTGGGCGGCCTTCTTTCGCCACACCGTCCGTGGCCAGAGACGTTAATCCGTTGGTCTAGTCTCTCAACGTTCTATCGGGGTACTTGAAAGAACCCACCCACTTGTCGGTAGGAGTAGGCCAATGCCGGTGTTGTGAACTGTCACTTAATCCCCTGCAAATGGCGTGCTGCAAATGGGGAAACCTGTAGCAGTGTCCCTTTCCCTTCGGGGAAAAAGCTGAATAAAATAAAAAATAATCGTAGTTTATAGCCAGCAGAATCTTTAAAAAAATAAAGCTGTGCGGTCTTCCTTTTTTTGTTTATCAGCCTTTCTTTTCAGAGTGTTATTCATCAGTTTCTTTCCCAGCTACCGTATTTGAACCGATCGATTTGACCAATTGATATTCCAAGTTCATCACGCGGCCAAGAGGCATGAGTCACATCAGTCAGGCTGGGAGAGGAATCGTTTGCAGCAAATAGTCTGAAAACAGAGGCTGGTGAACTCTATTATTTAACAACATTTTCGCTCGCCATAACTACAACTAAACTAAACTTTATTTAACGTCGTTGCGCTACAGTAACATGTATCCTTTCATTCCATAATTGTACTGCATTAAAAAAAAGCAAATTTTGCGACTATAAACCAGCTGACCACTCTCTAGTTATTGGCGAATCTTTCTTAAGGAAACTTTGTTTATTTAAGTATATTTAAGGCCGACAGCTGCATTTCAAGTCGACAAAATTTCTCGTTGATCCTGAGGATAAAAAGAACTTTCAAAGTCCCAATTGTTTCCATCTTCCCGTTTACTTTACCCCGGGCTAGCAGTGGTTATTTTTTTTTAATACATGTATACTGAATTCCAATCTTGCGTTTCAGAATCAACTGGAAGCGGCGTTCAAGCAAAATAAGGAGTTAATTGTCACTGTTCAATACCTGTTGAACCAGGTGCAGGCTCTATACTCTCAACAGCAAGGGGCACCATATGTTACTAGTAACTTGAACGATTTGAATAGAAGAAACTTCACTCCTGGCACTTCTCAGTCCCAGTTGTCGACACCTTTGGCTCATAACACGAATGTGGGCACTGGCACTAGAGCTGAGCCAGTGTTACCCACAATTCCTCCACCCCCAAAAGCTGCCAGTCCGGCGATATCGAGAGATGGTGGGAGCGGACGTAACACACCTTCGCGTTCACCCGTTGTTAGGAATGGAGCACCACTTGTGGACTTGTCATTAAGAGATAATGAAATGGTTGAACCCAGAAGAATCGAACCTTTTCCCCAACAGTTTCTGCAGTTTGTGTTTGACCAATCAACAGACCGTTTTGACACAATGTCACATCCAAGTCTGACGTCCCTAACGAGCGAGCAGAGTCAAACAGCTGGCGACGCTTCAAGGAGTCAGTCTGCAACACCCAAAGGAACTCTTACAAAATTTTCTAGCCAACAGAATGGGAGAAAGCCGGCATTGAACGGAACATGAGCCTTTTTTATTTGGCGACGCATGACTCAAGTCACCAACAATTTCAGTCAATCAGTATGTAGTTATTAGCTAATATGTTTTATTACGTTTCTAATATTGGCCGATTATGTTTTCAGTTTCATAAATCTGAGAGACAAATCACTCATGGGCGTTGCCAGCCGAAAAGTGATCTTTTGGTCTCATATCAGAAAAAGGGGTGGTGGGTCATGGCGTCAGATTTGGGTTGTTTTTTTTTACTGGGAGCCCCTATGTGTTTAGGTGCCGCAGAGAGGGTTCCCTCCACCCTCCACCCTCAATTTTCTGAGAAATTTCAAACTCTACGGTCTTTCTCAAGTCTGCAGTTGACTGCATGCACAAGAAAGTACTTTATAAATATCAAATGCATGATGCCCAGTTGTAATGCCCAGTTTTGGTATATCTGCGCTTAACCTTCGTCCTTATTACCTTCGTATATAGTTAAGATTCTAGGAACTGCAAACAAATCACGAACCAATCACGTATTTCGTCTTTCCTGTTTTCTCTTTTTCTAAACATACACAGTCTCCTTCCTTTTGAAGTTTTAGATGCATTTCTAGCGATTTCAGAAACTAGAACCTTAACATGTTTCTGAGGGAGCATTCCCTCGGACCCTAGGAAGCTTGGGGGGGGGGGG
>JAOBYE010706861.1:0-11415 GCA_025403585.1 Parazoanthus swiftii
CACGAAATCCTCAGAGACGTCCTTGAACTCAAAATCGGGGTAGTCGCGAACTTTGTCTGGAAACTGCATTGAATTTTCCTCAGAGGCACAGGTCGACCGAACGGCCTGTACAAATCGGGTCACGGCACTTGTAACTGAAACCTGTTAAATGAGTCCGCGATCAATGATTTGTCATCAGTCAAAGTTCCGTTGATGTTTAAATTCTGTGATACAGCTTTCTTCTCGCCAGGTAGAACTTTCTTCAGCGTTTTCCAAAAAGCCCTGTGATCTTTTCCACTGTTGACAATAAGACGCCTATTGTAGGCAGATTTTGCCTTTTTCATAGAATTTGTCGCCTTGTTTCTGTAGTAACGATAATTGGCCCAATCCTCCGGATGATTTGTCTTCTTTGCTTTCTTATTGAAATAGTCTCGCTGGCGCATAAACGATTTAATCTGTTTATTCAGCCATGGACAGTTGTCGACTCCCCGTACGCGCTTCTGAATGACCGGCGCGTGCTGATCAGCTACTGATCAGCAACCGAGTCGGTTGACAAACCAAACGCAAGTTGAACACAAGTTTTTCGGTCAAAACTTGCACTGACTTGCATCTAAAATCCTCAGTATTTATTAATTATATAGTAAATACTGAAGATTAACAAGACTGTCCCCATCAATTTCGAGCAAATAAAAAGAGTACTAAGGAGCTGAACGTGTTTTGGCCGCGGGAAGGACTGTCAAGCCTAAAACTGAGCATCACAAAGCGTTTATTCTGTGATTATGACCCTCCACTCCATATAGTGGGCAAACCGGGGGGTGTTCCTCCCGAAAGTAGTCTCTTTTTATGTTGCAAGTATTTTAATAGGGTGGGGATTTCACGCTCGAAGCTCATTAAAGGGTAGGGAAAACTGCTATCTTGGTATTTCAAAGGGTCGTTTCAAATACCCGAACAGACAAAGCTACTACTATTTACGTATGTTAAAGGGTTGCATAGCATATATCCAAAACGACAAGATTAAGAAAGGTTACGCTCATTACTACGCCTACCAGGAATGACTAAGAGTCAACAGAACTTACAGGGTAGCAGCACTGAACACTTTATGTAATGCAATGCTTTTTAAATCGCTGTTCAGATAACATGACGCGACAGATACAACAGTTTGCGTGATTTGTTAATATTGTATAACTAAAAATCAATATAAGTCGGTTTTGTTTGCTCTGCACGTATTTAAATGCCTCCACTAGTCGTTCGGGTGTAATTGTAATTGTTGGTAGTGTATATGAAAGGCGTACCATTTTCTATCGTAGGTGTTTTAAAGGGAAGCCATTTAGGCAAAAACTGATAGCATTTGAAAGGGTAAGGGGGTGGGTGTTTGGACGATTCCCTCCGATCATGATCACTTTACAGTAGAGAATAACTTGCAGCTTACCTTCTCTCCGTCTTAGTGACCAGGTCTGACATGTTTTTGAGATAATCTGGAGTATAAACCACCACTTGTTCTTCGTATGTCACTGGGTTGCTGAACATATTGTTCATATAGTCCATCCAAGGTATCTACAAACAGAATATAAGCCTTTAGGAAGACCCTCTTTCTGATGCACCCATCGTCTGTTAATTAAAAGTGCTGTACACAACTACCCTCTATTATTTAAGCCCTGATGCCGCAGGGATATACTTTTCTTAACTTTCTTGTAAGTTGCTTTGCTAAGGTAGAGACAAAGAGAAAGGAAAAGACAGAGACAGGGCAAAATAAGAACGAGAACAAAAACAAGAAAAAAAACAAGAACAACATACTGGAAGAACAAGATTAAGAACAAGATCAAGATCAAGGACAAGAACAAGAACAAGGACAATGACTACGTACAAAATAGCCTATTTCCGAATTACGCTCCACTGCCGGTAAACAAAAGCATCGAATCGAGGCTTAAAGTGCTCAAATACAACAAATGTATAAAAAGTGAGCACCTAGCCTCGACTTGAAGGTTTTGTTTGTGAGTAGTGGAGCGTAATATTAAGGACTGGCACTAGCTAGGGCACGACCGACAGGACCTGGAACCTGAAGGACGACAAGACAAGAACAAGGCAAAGATAAGGGAACTTTTTTAAAAAAATACTTTACTGCCTGCAAGTTTTGCATTTGTAATTGCTGATGTTATCTTCTCTGCTTGTTGTCATCTCTACGTATATAAAAGTTCTATATTTAACAAAAGTATTAAAAAGAGATGAGAGGGCAAGGACAGTGACAGGGGCATGAACAAGGAAGACGAAAAATGCCAGCACAAAAAAAAACAAGGACAGGGGCAACAGCAAAGAAATCAAAGACAAGGATGAGGAAAAAGAAAAACTAAGACAAGGCATGGTGAAGGACAGAGACAAGGACGAGGTCAAGGTCAAAAACAAGGACAAGTAGCCAAGGTTGAAGACAACCAAAAGGATAAGGATATTAAGCACAAATGAAGGGTCAAGATAAAAACAAATATGACTGAAATTAATAGCTGAAACAAAAAGTAACAAAATATTCTACAATAAACATAATTTACCGGTACTAAAATCTGAACAGAATGAAAAAATATTTTGAAATTAATGATCAAGGTCTTTTGGGTGGGGCAAACTCAAGCACAGCTGAGGTAACTTTCTGATACATACTGCTGGTGCGAGTTTTTGCAGGTCAGCAATTGTCATCTTGTGGTAGATTTTCTCAGTCTGTCTCAGTTTCTCTTTGGGTTCATAAATCTTGGCCAACTTCCTTTCAAACTCAAACACTTTATCCATCTCGATTTGTGTACTGTTCTGATTTCCACCAAGAAGAATTCCCACTTTAACCATGAACTTTCTGTAAGCCTGAACAACCTAAAGATACAAAGAAGTCAACAAGGCAGCCACTTCAAACTAAGTTAAAAACAGTGGTTTTTTGAATTGACAAATGGGAAACTCCTAATATATAATTTTTTGTCATTTTACATGTATTCAGACTTTGGTCAGTTAATTTCACTGTATTTGATTACTTCAAGGCTTTAAACATGCTCATCCATCATGTAAGACATGGCTTGGCAAAAAGGAACCATGCAGCTGACATATTTCTAGTTAAAAGACAACAATCCAGTTGTTTCCTGAAACACTCATCCAATCCTTACCATGACTCAAATAATTCAATAAAATGTAAATTCATGTCACTTCATTAGTCAAGATTAATATTTAACTTAAGATTACTCATCAGTCAGAAAGAACTTACAGGTATATCATTTATAATTTTTTTATTTTTATACATTTCTTTTGAAGTTTTCCCAAGTTTTATAATTATAAAATACCCCAAACAGTACTAGTACTGTTAGCTTTGCAATTTATCACAATTTTGGACCTCATCTAAATTGTTTAGATTCCTCAATTCACAGATGATCAAGTTTGCATTTTATTCAGTTAGATGCATGTGTGAATGCATTTGTATCCATATTTGTGGGTCTGAGGAGGGTTTGACAGAGAAAGAGGGCTTCTACCCTCAATGCAATCTTTGCATCAAAAAACAGTGGATTGCAAAGTGTGACAAGAAGGCCCAGTGAGATAAAACCTTGGACAGAAAATGAGAGGAATTTTGCTCAATAAACCATTTTGATTATGTTAGGTCTCTGAAGTTTGCTACAGCTTAAAGTTCCGAGTTTTCAGAGCTCTTCAGTTGCAGACCTTTTAAACTTTTCAAAAGAGCTAGCAGACTCATGTCTGTTTGACACAATTTGGGTCTTAACTCGATCTATATATTAAATGTTTTGATTTTACCTACCTGCATGTGTTGTCAAATGACTTTGTTTTTGGTGTTCATAATGTTGAAGAAGATCTAAGTTACAGTCATCTTATTAAAGTTATAGTTACAGTTGATCTTATTAAGAGTTTATATTCCAGAGTTGGCAAGAAAATATTAATAATGCCGGCCAGCCAGTTGGCCAGGTTACTGGTTGCAATGGTTTATTTAGCCTTTTACTTAGCAAGTGAGCATTTAGTGGTGGGTACCTCATCTGATTCATTCCTTTGGTAGTAGTCAGGGTCTGGTAGACTTATTCCAGCTTGCTGTACCTAGAGATTTGATGTGACAATGTTTATGATAGTAAATTAACATAAATACAGCAATTATGATCAATTACTGACAAAGTAATCAGGTTTCTGATTGTTTTAAAGTCATAAATTACCAATGAGTGAGAAATGTTGGTCTGAGTAATAACCATCTTTATATGCAGCACACTTAATTAACACAAACTTTTCAATAACTTTCTTTTAAAAAATGGCCTTTTTAGCAGCAAAACTCCTTGAAGTGTTTGGTCAATTACTAATGGGAAAAAGAAAGACCAGGGGGAAGGGAAAAGAAAGGGAAAAGGTGAGGAAAAGGGAAGGCATGGGGGTATTGGGAAGGAAATTGGAAAAGGCAAGAAGAAGACCAGGGCAAAAAGTATGTTAGAAAAGAGAGGGGAAAGAAAGAGAAGTGAAGACAGGTAAGAAGGAAAGTAAAGGGAGAGAAGGCCAGCGATAGGGAGGCTAGGGGGAAACGAGAGGGAAGGGAGGGAAAGTAAAGGCAAGATAAGAAAGTGCAAGAAAGAAAAAGAAAAGGGGAGGGGAAAGCAAGGGAGGGAAAGAGAATGAAAGGGAAGAAAGGAAAAACAAAAAAGGGAAGGATTGGAAATAACCAGAGAGCGAGGGCAAGGGAGAAAGGCAAGGGAGCAGAGGGGAAGGAAAAGTAATTCAAGTGAAGGTAAGGAAAGGCAAATGAAGAAGAAAGGAAGGCAAGGGAGGAGAAGTCAAGGGGGTATGCCGAGGGGAGAGAGGGGAAGGAAAAGGACCCCTTGGTGAATTACAATAAATCAAAGCCAACAAAGGATGGGAGTAGAGCAGTTTCAGGGAAGGGAAAAATGGAATATTAAAGAATACATGAAAAATCAAAACAAAGTAAAAGAAAAGAGAAATACAAAGTTCCTAACTTTCTCTACACTTCTCCAATTCTAGACTAGTCTGAGATATGTGCACTCCACTACAGTATACAATTTGTGTCAGTTTAGCATACCATTGGTTTCAAAACACTGGTAACACACCTTGCAAGTGATGTTTACTTGTCTCATTATTTCTGATGCCTATTTTCAACACAGTATTACCATCTGTACAACAATCTCCAGCCCTGAGTAAACCTCTAACTCCTACTATGCCCATTGCCTGTTCCAACTTGTTTTTTAAAAACCCCTGTATACATATCCTACCTGAATAACATTTTGACTTGAGTTCTTATCATCAGCAGACACAAACATGTAGAATAATGGTGTACTTTTCAACTTGTGCATCTTGCTAAGAACTTGGTCAAAATTCCATGTCTCTGGACTCCAGTGTTCTACAACAGTTTTATTACCACTGGACCCTACACTAGCTTCACTGAAAGGATCAACATTTGCAACAGTCCAAGATCCAACAAATTGTATCAAATCTTTCAATGACTGTGCAGCATTCTTCTCTATTGCAGTTTTGTTCATACAAGCAGTGTAATAGTCCTTTACTTTAAGGAGCACACCTGTGCTATTCAATCCTAAATTTTTTCGATCTAAAATTTTCTTGAGCACCATGAGGTTGTTATCCAACACTTGATGAAAAGCTGTCCACTTTGCTCGACCAGCTGGGACAAAGACATTTTTTAACCAATTACCACAAGCATACCCATAGAAGTCATCACAAGGGTTTACTTTCTCATCAACATAGTTCATAATATTGTAGGCAGCTGAAACACAACCTTTGCTCTGGCAGATTTCGGCTTCAAAAACACTTGGGATTTCCTCAGCTGTATAATGGTTGTAGATCATTGCTGAGGCTAGACATACAGTAAAGGCAATACAAAGAACCAAGGCTAGAGTAAGGCCTCTTTCAAGAGAGTTCCATTTCCTCTGTCGCCTCCTAGATGTTGCATAATCTCGTTCCAGTTGTGCCAACCACTCCTCATCACTTTCATCACTTGCACTATGTAAGGTCTTTTTAATTTCTTCGACATGGTCATTAGGTTCTCCATATTCAAACTGGCGAAGCTTTGTCCATCTGATGTCTGTTGTCCAGTTGGGAAGCCTGTTCATCATTAACGTAATTTTAAAACCTCTTCAAAAACTCTGTAAGTGTTGTTATTTGTTCAACAGTAACAAAACAATTGACTAATTAGTTCTTGTGATGTTCAGTGGCCAAGTTTCAAACTTCACAAACTCAATACATGTGAGTTAAGGAACCCTAGTACCGACCAGTGATATGAGTTTTCATCTGGAATCAACAAAGGTTGTTGCTTGCTGTTCCAATTTTATTCATAATCTATTTTCCAGGGGTTCAATATTGTAGCCAAACTAAAGCTTCAGCCGTTTTCTGGTAGGTAAAGCTGGGATCTTTCCTTCCACCGTACTGATAACCAAGCTATATATGTAGCTTAACTTCCAGCCCTATGATATCAATTGTGTCTTCTTGCTCGACCATTAACGGCTCCTCAAGGAACACGTTAACCTTGAAACCACTGGTAATTCACAATCGAGGCAAAACTCTAAGTAAGTTTTATTAAAAATGCATACCCAGAATCATAAGATTGTGTTTTGAATAAAGAGCAGATTGAGGTCATGGTGACTTGAAAAGTACCTGCTGGTAATCTGGTGTCCTATTCACATCCTGCTCTGACAAACAAAGCTTGCGGGTCCACAATCATATTTCAAAATATGACGCATATATGTACGAATATAATACTAAAATTTCCATCTTAAACGCAGCTTTCTGTCCCGGACACGGTGCCGGCCATCCCATGGGCCCAGCAAATTATATATATCAAGACAAGTCTGTCGTCTTGCGAATATCCATCTCATCATTTTCAACTCGGCTTTTATTCCATTGTACATCAACTTCAAAAAGATGTAGAGCGCAGTAACTGTGTGTATATATATTATAACCTGATAAATTTTCGAAACTTGAATTTTCGCTCCTTTCAAGTTTGAAGCGACTTCCGGTTTGCGCCAGAAACAACGGGGCCTTCTGGGTATTTTTTTAACAAAAACTCCCAGAAGGCTCTTGTGCCTTGGTGCCTGGTCTGGCGTTGTTGTTATGGCGACCATCAAAATGGCGAACGAAGTGAGTTGGAGTAAAGTATCATTTTAACAGAAAAAACTTAGAAAACAATGGCCAAGAAGACGGCAACTGAGAAGACAGAGAAGGGAGAAAAAAGTGCTTCTTCTACAGAAAAATCTCCAGGCGACAAAACTCCAGCTGAACCGGCAAAATGTGAACCAAACGAGCAACCAGTTGAGTTGGGTTAGTTATTAGTAGAACTAGAAATTTGTAGGCATTATATACTACATAAGTTATTAGTATTACTAGCAGGAAAAGGGAGCTCACCGACTGAAATTCAATCACATATTGGATGTCAGAAATTGATTTTGTTTCATAAACAATTTACTGCTACCTTGGCTCGTTTTGATTTGAACATTTTGTCTTTTTGAGTATTGCGGTATTTGAAACTTGTATTTGCTTTTTTATTTGCAAAAAGATGTTTAGAATTGCTTTAGAGCCTCAGCGAAAACAGAACGTCGTTTGAAGATGCTGAAAGTTTCCTCAGCTTCGATCATTACCTCGAGTTACATATATATAACTCAAAGCGTGAGACAGTTCTCGCGAGATCGTATTTCTGGGTAATAATTTGCTGCTAAAGACAATCTTGACCTTACGCCGACACTGATTCTGCCGTTTTGTGTTCCATGTGATGTATGTTTAAAAAGGTCCTAAAATCAACAAAGGTACACTCTCGATTCTTTGTTTCATGATTCGAACTCTGTTTATACGTTAGAAAATTCCACCATTCCCGGATTACAGTTCAAATTAACTGTTTGTTTGTTTGCTCTGCAAGGAAGCGGCGTTTTTTTCATTATCTTTTTTGTTTGCTTTCGCGCAGTTTCGGCGAATCATAACTGAGACTTCTGACTTCATTTCCTCTCTGTCAACTGCACGCAAAGTCAAACATATCTGATGTGGATTATCGAGCTGTCTTTTGTTGCATAGAAAAGTAGCGTAGTCTCTGAAGTGAAGCTCCACCAAAATGTTTGCGACTCTGAAAACGGTTTCGCGAATGAAGAAAGTTATGAAAGATCGGAAATCTGAAAGCCCCCATCAGTTACGGCCAAGCTCGCCAAGACCACCTTCTGTCATTGAACCGGAGCCCGCAGTTCCAAAATGGCCCGTTATTTGGTTTGGAGGCAAGTACATGATAGAGTTGCTAAGTTAATAAACCAAACACGCTATTACATCCAGGACTGGAAGTAATCAAATTTGAAATCAAAAATATTATAAATACTTTACATGTATTAGAAAATGCCATACGTGACAATGTGTGAAATGAACACTTCATAGCTAGTTCCTAGTATGCAATGTTATACATGACTCGACTGTATAGTTTTTGTTAGTACAATAGATGTCAGGTGATTTGATATTGTCATAATTTCATTGTTTGCCACTGACAGTTGAATTTATCTGTGAAGATGGTTTTGGGTATCTGTTGACATATGAAAATACTGTGGCTGTTCAGACTGTACAAGAATTAAGCTTACGGCCGTACATTGTTATATACTCATCCAGATACCAGAGCTCTTTCTTCCCTTTTGTGGTATATGGGGTCAAAAACAATTGTGTCCAAGCAGTTTCAAACTTTTCATAATTTTTTGCACAAAATTAACATCATGCATATGGACACCTCTGTAAAGATGTTGACCTCTCTTCTACCAACACAAAGTGCTAGTTACTTATTTTATATGACACTGCATTTGAAATAAAATGTATTGAAATTGCAATCATTTGCAGGACCAGTGTGAACTCACCCTTTGGGAATCAAGTATCTGTGAAATTATGCTGGTTGATTGGTTAGCTAAAAACAGCTTTGCATCTTTCATCCTTCAACCATTTTGTAACACTAAAATATACTGCACTTTAATAATAGCTTGTGTAATCGTGGTAAAATTTGTATAATTTCACGTGGTGCCTTAATTTAGAAACAACAAAACTTCTGAAATCATAGTTAATAGAGTGAAATGGTTAGGAAACTCGGCCAGTTCCTTTGTTTTAGGTTATTGTTTGCTATTTCTTTGTTCAGTGGCCTCGACTGAGCACAAAACACAAAAGGTATTGAAATGCATATGAACAATTAACCAGTAAAAATATTTGGGCTCACACATTGAACAAAGCAATATATATGTGCACTAGCTGTCATGGTTCATTTAAGCTAAGACAAATAAGCTTTGTACACTCCTTTTGAAGTTTGTTGAGCTTCACAACCAGTTAGTTTTGTCAACTATGCTGAAATTGACAACGAAAAGAAAAACTTCATGAAGGATGTTACAAAGCCGACCTTTTCAGAGATATTAATTTTATATTTAGCTCGAGCACTTTTCAAAATCACAGCAAAGGTCGACTTGCCCATTTGTTCACTTTTAAAAAGGGTTTTACCAGGCCATAGGATTTCAGATTTTAAGCAGTGGCGGATTTAGGGGAGGGGCCAGGGGGCCTGGGCCCCCCCTTTTCTTAAGCTTGGCAGCACTGATTTTTTGTCGATTCTCATTTCATGCTTTCTTTTGAAAAAAATAAATATTTTAAAGCGAAATGTAAAAACAACAAATAATAAAACTTGCGTAGCAAATTGTAGCACTATTAAAACCAATAAAAAAAATAGAACGTTCTTTAGTGAAACAGATCAAACCACTCTCCAGTTCTCTTATTTGCCAACGGAAAGGCGGCTGCATTTGGGATCTTTTCAACTGTTCTCCCAAACGGCAGCGACGGTTTGCAAAGTGCATTGTTACCATCGAAGAAAGGAAAGAGATGGACTGACACAGGAATGATGAGGACAGCATGGGTACAGAAGATGGAAGTGATAGCGAAGAGTATGAAGAACGCCTTTTAATAGGAGCACTATGGTCGAGGAGAGGCTCAATATCCTTCTGCTGCTCTTTGTCCACAAAGACATTCCAATCGACTACGATGAGATCATCGATGAATTTGCCAGGCATGATGGAGAATTACCTTTTTCAACCCATTTCAGTAAATTGATACTTTAGCCATGAACACTTTTTGTCTTAGCTCGTTTGAGCCAAAGGTTTTATTTGATCCCAAAGTGTGGATTGAAAACTATTGTTGTAAACAAGATACTTTGTAGCAGCCGCTTCAAGGCATTCTTGGAAAGTTTTTTTGAGGGGGCTCGGGGGGGGGAGGTGGTCTAGAATTTTGAAGTTGGGCCCCCCCTTTTCAAAATTCCTGGATCCGCCCCTGTTAAGGGAAACTATTTTTTGGGTTTTGAACTTTTTTTCCATGGGAACCCATCAGTAACTAAACAGCTCAAGATGCTCACAGCTGAATTACACCTAGACTCGACCCAGAATGCTTTGTAGAACATATACTTGAGTATTGCACTATGGGATAGAAACAAGATGGTGGACAGTAAATAAAATGACTGTGAAACTTGCTTTACATTTAAGCGTGTTTTGGTGTGGAAAACAAACAGAAAAGCTCGGTACACAGTCGATCAGTGACTGTTGAGTCTTTGATTTCTCCTACATGCTGCATTTTTATTCATGGGAAACGGAATTTCATTTCCGTGATTTTCCCAGCATGGTAATGACATGCTACCGGTATCGATCGTTACCGTGAAATCATACAGCCTGCTTTACATATATATTGTGCAGTTTACCTTTGGAAACTTACCATATGTATGCAGCCATGTTCTAGCATATATAAGCCCTACCCCTAAATTTTTGCCAGATTTATTGCTCCAGAGGGGTGCGTGGGTGCTTACTTGGTCAAATATGGTACACACACCTCTTGTCAGACCTACAAAGCACCAAGATTTTCAACATTTGGCAAATGTAACTACACATATCAAAGACAGAACTGCAGTCAAATATAACCAGCTGTTAGTTTTAATTTCACCAGAGAAAGCCTGCAAAAGCACCTGGCCAGCCAAACACTTATCATACATGTATATTGCTTAAAAATCAAAGCAAGCTAAGCACCAGCATCCAACAAAACCAGATCCATAGTTTACTCTATGGATCCACAACAATGAACATATAATATCAGATCCTTTGCTGTGGGGGCTTTTCTGGTTTAAAACAGATGGCAGTGCTTCTTTCAAGGTTGTCAGAAAATAGAAATCAAGTTCAAATTTTATCTGAGTGTTCAAGTTGTGTTTGTAAAATCAAACAGACCCACAACTAGAGGTTTTGATTAGTGTTTTGCAAGATGCACTAACATATTTTGTCCTGCAGTCTATCTTTAAATCTTATAAATATAGCTGTACATTTGTACATCTAAGAGCTTATTAGAATGATATAGTTTTTGTTGTGTTTTTCGCCTCACAATCAGACTTTGTATATTTCTTTATTTTCTTTTTATTTGTGCACAGGTTCGAGTGAA
>JAOBYE010706883.1:0-11414 GCA_025403585.1 Parazoanthus swiftii
TGTCGCCTGTTATTGTGATGACACACAAAGCAACTCTGTCGTCTGTTATTGTGTTGACTCACAAAGCAGCTATGTCGTCTGTTATTGTGATGACACACAAAGCAGCTATGTCGTCTGTTATTGTGGTTACTCACAAAGCAGTTCTGTCGTCTATCATTGTGGTGACTCACAAAGCAGCTCTGTCGTCTGTTATTGTGATGACACACAAAGCACCTCTGTCGTCTATTATTGTGTTGACTCACAAAGCAGTTCTGTCGTCTATCATTGTGGTGACTCACAAAGCTGCTCTGTCGTCTGTTATTGTGATGACACACAAAGCACCTCTGTCGTCTATTATTGTGTTGACTCACAAAGCAGTTCTGTCGTCTATCATTGTGGTGACTCACAAAGCTGCTCTGTCGTCTGTTATTGTGATGACACACAAAGCACCTCTGTCGTCTATTATTGTGTTGACTCACAAAGCAGTTCTGTCGTCTATCATTGTGGTGACTCACAAAGCAGCTCTGTCGTCTGTTATTGTGATGACACACAAAGCACCTCTGTCGTCTATTATTGTGTTGACTCACAAAGCAGTTCTGTCATCTATCATTGTGGTGACTCACAAAGCAGCTCTGTCGTCTGTCATTGTGGTGACTCACAAAGCAGCTCTGTCGTCTGTTATTGTGGCGACTCACAAAGCAGTTCTGCCGTCTGTTACTGTGTTGACTCACAAAGCAGCATTGTCGTCTGTTATTGTGATGACACATAAGGTGTTGGCGGACCTTACGTAAAAATATTTCAGGTGGATGGGGGAAGAGAGGTTGTGGTTAATATTAAAGACTAAAGTCAAACACAAATACCTGAAGTGAGTATTTAGACTGTTTCAGTCAATGACAATACTGATTACGGTGGTCGTGCAATAACGTGTATACGGGGATGGAAAGTACAACTACAATTATATTAAAAAGTAAGTGTACCTCTTTCTCTAACTCGGTGCTCAATCGTGCATCCTGTTTGATGAAGATAAGACAGTGATCAGGCAGGCAACAATTGCTGTGTGCAATGCCAGGGGAAAACACATCTGGAAACTGCTATTTTGAAATAAGCTGCCAAGGTCCCAAGAGCATGATGGAAGTTCAGGTTCGCTTATAAAGTAGCTGTTCCAACTGATCTTGGCCCAAACTATTGATCACAGTTACCGAAATCTCTCCTCCTGCCCCCAATCCTAGGGTATTCCCTTTATTACCTATACGTGATGCTTTTCAGAGAATGATTTTCACGTCTTTTGGTCAGGAACAGGGTTTAAAAATCGTTGAGTTTACTCCGTTTAGTGTGGGACAGGGTATGGATCTTGCATGCTTAGTCTAGGACAGGTCATCACAATTCTAGCAAATTCTGGTCAGGAACTTGGTAAGGGTTTGGAGGGTCCAGCCATACAAATACATGTATTACGAAGAGTACCTCCACAGCTCAATTCGGATTTACTTTCAGAAAGGCACCTGAAGAGGGCTCTACTTTGACAAGTCTAAATGTACCTAGAGGAGGCGTTCTAGCAAAGAAGATACTCAAAACTCAAACACGTAAAAGATGCAGGAACAAGAAGAAAGACACATGGTCACGTGGTCGCAGATGAGCCAACAGAAAAAAACATCTGGACAGTCACAAATTATGAAAAGCAGAATTGAGTAACAACAACGATAACAAACAAGAAGATGCAGCAACATACAGGTAAAACCCCAACAGACATTCGCAGATTTACAAGGGCACACGGACACCTACCGAAATTCGGGAGTATCTAGACGGTGGCGCCTTTGTTGGCGTTTTAGCTCTGTTTGCTGTTAAGTGGGTCAAGGTCTCAGTTGGACCAATGTCGTCCAGATTCAAGTCACCTGTGGTGCACAAATAGTTCAATTTGTTTGCATTAAAGATGAATTCTGTCATCCGGGTCACTTTATGGAACTTGACATACATGTAAAACTGGCTGATTAAAACCATTCTGCTATTTACATTGTTTTAAAAGTGATTAAAAAGCCACGAAAATTATAAAGCATCTGCTTTTTTAAGAGTTTATGGCAAAAAAAAAGTCCAAATATTTCCAAGGATTTCAAAAAATTATTGTTGTTCATTTGTGAAATATTGTTTGTGACCTAGAGTTCAAAAATATGCTGAATATTACAGATTGTTGTGGATTATTTAATACCTGTGGAAGATCTGTCCACTGTGACTTCAGGTGTTTCGTGGTTCAAGAAAGCTGGGACCTTCTCCTCCTTGGCCGGTGGTATTGGCAATTGCTTTTTCACCAGCTCCGACGAAGTTTTCCCTGCTGATGGAAGGTTCTTCTTGGGGAATTCAGGTTTCTTGCCCTCTGGTTTGGGAGGGACGGGTTTTTTGCTGAGTACAGCAGGTTTAGCACCCACAGATGGCTTGGCACCTGTCGGCATGGCCGGTTTCTTTGGCTCTGTTGTGGGAGGGGGTCTTACTTGGTCAAATTCCCTTTTTTTAGTTGGTGATTTTGACTCTACTTCGTCTGCTGCAGGAGGGAGGGGAGGGGGCTTCTTGTCTCTTGAAGCTGTTGAGAATTCAGGCCACTGTTAATCTAAAGTGGCTTCTTAGTCCATTAGCACAGAACACAGCATCGATACTTCAAAGCCTCAAGTGAACTTAGATTGCATAATTAATTATAGTAATTACCAGAATTAGTGAGATTAATCCTTAAGGCTAATTAACTAATTTATTAATTTTAGTGACACATACACAAATTTGAGTGATGCCTAGCTGTTAATGAACAAACAGCCTGAAACACAGGCTTGTAAGATCATTGCATTATAACTATAGCACAAAGGGATGTCAGCCTTCCAAAGCATACCCAGTCAATGATGAACATTTTACTAGCACTGCAAGAGCTAGTGACATCATCACATTAAAGCATTTGCGTTAACTTCACAAGCCTTCTTAAGCTTCCGCTGTCTAGATATTTTACTAGCACTGTACTTAACCACAATAAACCCTTTCAAAGCTGCGATCACACACTACAAGAAGTGTTGATTTAACTCACTTTGCATGTGTAACAATGGTCCAGTGGCTTTCTTTGGTCCTGTTGGAAGGGGAGGTGGCTGATGGTGCAAGACAAAAGATAAAATTCAGTGCTAACAACATTTAATATAATTTAAACCCAGCTAGGTCACAATGTTCAAAAGCAGATTAAATGAAACATTAGGTTACGGCAAATTTTAAGTTTAATTTCTACATCTAGGAATACATAATCTGGAGCTTGTAAAGAATTGCTGAAACACTCAAAGGAATCCGAAATGTGTTAATTATAAAAATTACTATTAAAATTATTATAATTACACAATGCTTTAATTATTACTGTTATTATTAAACATAAGTACGGTATTCAACTTATTAGCATTATGAATAGTATAAAAATAACTTATTATTCATTGTTAAAAAATAAATGTTATTATCATTACTGACTATTATTATTACTATTATTATTATTAATATTATTATTAGATGAACATTCTATTTAATATTTATTTACCTATTTTATTTAGTATTTAATTTTTTCCCTGAAGAGAGAGGGACACTGCTACAGGTTTCCCCAATGACAAGAGGTTCTTTGTAATGGAGGAGGTGACAGTCCACAACACCGGCGGTAGCCTACACCATTAGCCTACTCCTGTCATCAAGTGCATGGGTTCTTTAAAGTACCCTGACAGAAAGTTGAGAGACTAGAGCAAAGGCTTAATGTCTCTTTCCATGACACTATTACTTAACTTGTACAAACCTCTTTCTTCTTTTCCTCTTGTTCAGGGAGAATCAGTTCCACAAAATTTTCTGGGAAGAGACCAACTTTGCCGTTTAGTTCTCCTTCCCACCAGCCCTCTGTGTTGAAGACCTCCTTGTTCAATACTACAATGGTGTCTCCCTTGGTAAGCTTCAGTTCGTCCTCATTCTGAGGAGCATAATCATGCAGTACTTTGGCCTTCTCTGCAGGTTTCTTGCCTCCTGGGGGAATAGGGGGTGCTTTTCTTTTCTTTTTATCCTCTTTCTCCTCCTCTTTATTCTAAAATGTAAAAATTAACATTTTTAAAAATAAATATTGAGGGTCTAGAGAATCTGGTGTATATGTTAGGTGGTACATTGCTGTATACAATGTAGCCCATGGGGATCAATTGCCTATATTTTGTAATCTGACTGAGATCATTTGTTGAAACCCAGAACCTTAACCCAAATTGTAAATGTGTAAACTGCAGCAAGTTCTTGACATTGTACAGTCTGAATGTAGTGCATGTTGGAATAATTCAGAAACAGCAGACGAAATACCAAAAACCAAATGTTTGAGTTACCACAGACTGAAATACACAAGTTGTACATTATATATAATGACCATGAACAAGCCAAGAATTGTTTAACAAAAAAATAAAAGTAAGAACTTATAAAGAAATGAAAAGCTGTGTATTGAAAATTTCAAAGAAAATGTCATTATTACAGGTTAGAAAAGGTCCTGTTCTCACAACATCATCATCATTCTGTACTGTACTTGTTCAACTAATGAGAGTCTAGCCTAGCTACTACAGTTAGTTTGTATCATACATGTATATATATTCCAAACTCATATTCCTTCTTTACCTTTTCAAATATTGTGGCTATTGGTACTAAATAAATATTCTTATAAATTGTCACCTAAACCCCGCATTTGAAACAGGCCCAAACAGACAAAATATTAAACAAGTTTAAAATCACATCCTGCAGTTTTACATGTACAGTACTGTACATTCACTGCAGACTCTTGATTTCTTACTTAAGTTAAAACTGACCAGCATTTGAACATTACCACCGACTGACCTGCCATGAATGTACAAAAATCTGCACCTGTGTTTAAAATCTGCATTAATTTCTGAGATTTGTGTTCAGAGCCTGGATGCCACAAAACAAGAAGAGATAATGAGAAGCCAAAATCTTGGTCTCACAACACAGGAAACGACATTTTCAAGACCCTAAATCTAACAATTTTATGGGCAGTTGAAGCAATCAGGCACTAACTAAAGACAAGTACCCAGCCGCCAGTACAACCAGAACTTGGTCTGCTACAACTGGGGGCTTATATTCACACCAAGCAATGTTAAATTTGTGACTTAAAAGCTTATGCATCTACAAAATATATAACTTACTATCATGGTAATCTCACAACAGTTTAAACAAAAAAATCATTTCATAATATTTACATGGGTCTATGAAAGTTTCCAGGTGTGAATCGACATGATTGCAATCAACATTATTTTTTATAAAATAATGCAAAGGCTGAACTATGTACGTCAAACAGTCACACATATATAATTAGAAACGAATGCACCTCTTGTATACCTGACATATTTTATAAATTGATCACAAGTGCAGCTGCATTTGAAGACACGCCAAATAAATAAGGTCTTCACTGAAAGATATTGTATTAAGTACAGAAACTACAGATTCCACAATACTTTTTAACACAACTCTGTGCCATAATAAATAAATCCATGAAACATTTTAATGCGCAGTTTTTTTAAATTTTTTGATAATATTCAGCTGCTAAAGTTGTAACAAAACAATATAGAATGAGCAGTAACGTCACCTGTTACAAGAGATTGCTGATCTTGAGAACTTGTATGATAAAGGTTTCCACACAGAACTATAATTATACTAACTGTACTTGTACTGTATAATATGCTTGTACTGAAGAAACTATAGTTCAAATTGTATCATTCCAATGAAGTAATAACATTTGACGTCTGAGCTTAAAATGTGATATGAAACTTAAAATGATAACATTTAACCTGTAGATATTATTTTGCTGATGAATAATATATGAAATCCTTCTTTGTTCAATTTTGAATATTAAATGATTTCAGCTACTTGCTGATGCAAAACTATCTTTTCTTTAAGTGAAAGGAAAGAAAAAGTCACATTTATCAAGTGACACAGGAAATTGCAAAAAAATGTTAAATCTCAATTAATCTTGTGCAGAAAGTCAGGACTTTTTACAAGGATAATGAAAAATTAATATTTTTAAAACAATACACTATACAGGTTTTTCTTATCTACCATAATAAGTATGAAGTGAACCAATTTAAGTTAACAGAGCAACTGACATACATTTCCTAGTAGCAAAATAAGCATACAAAGTATGGAACTTAAAAATATGATATAATTATAGATTCTAATTTAAGAACAACTACATGATTGTAGAAAATTTTTGTGAGTAATGCCCCTGACCATTAAATTTATAGTTACAAGAGGAAAGAACCTAGATGATGTTGCACTGGGTAAAACAGGGCTCAAAATAATAGCCGGTCAATGACAGTGTCAAACCAGAATAATTATTTGACTGGACAAAAACTTCCATAGCGCCATGTTGCTAGTCAGAAATGGGGCATGTCTGTCCAAAATTTATACTGGCCAATTACGGTGACCGGCCACAATCCAGAAATTATTTTAAGCCCTTGTAAAACAACATGAATTAGTGCAGTATCATTTTTAACGGACAGACATGCTAATTTGTCCTACTATTGCCTGGGTATCAAACTCACTCTTTTGGTGTATCACTTACTGGTAGGCATTTAAAGTGCATGCATCACACAATTTGGGTTTTTTCTGATTCAGTATCTTTATAAAATTTTAAGCTGTGTGGCAAAAAAATTGTAAAATTTACTGCTGCTTTCAAAATGAAGAATTGGTCCTGAAAAAATTAAGCTCATGACATCATAACAGAGGCCCTGTGAAAAACATAAACTTTTCTATGGAAACTTCGTTACTATGAAATAACAAATTTTGCAGCACTCAAAATACGGCCCCAAACCATGCAATCCCAGTACTAATATCAAGCACTTGCAGACAAGTTCCTGTTATGATGTCCATACACTCAGTCACTTACAATTAATTTTGATATACATCAGTCTGAACATGACACTGAAAAACCCTTCTCAGTCCCAAAGATGTCATTAAAAAGCATTTTCCACTTCAGGTATTCTTTAATATGTACTTGACCAAACACAAATGATGAAGATAATAATCTCAAAATTATTAACTTAAAATTCTTATATATAAAAGACTTGTATATCGATGCATGACTGTTTAAAATGTTCCAATAATTAACATGAACATCAAATGCAAGATTCAGTTTGGTAATAATTTAAGTACATGTAGACCTGTCTACTAAATAATTTCCTGCAAAGTTAAGGGACCAATCTGAAGTTCTGATGCTACAAAATGCCAAAGAGCTGCTCTATGATTGTGTAAAACAAAAAAAAGCTCATTAAAATCTCCAGACAACTTAGCCCGTTCATATCCAGCCAAGAGGAAGCAGACTGAACTAAGAGTTCATTTCCCACATCTATTGTACTGTGAACATTAATAAATAATCTTATTAACCAGTTACAAATAAACTGAACTGTGGCAATAAAATAAATGGTCTCCAGAATAATGTCATATTATAAGTTAACTTTTCTAAAGATAAGCTTCTTTGACTTATGTCTAAAAACTGTGACTCCACAAGTACATACAGGCTCTATCAAGTAACATAATAATATGATACAATTTTACAGGCTACAGGTCAATAAACACAGGATTCAGTAAATAAATTTAACATGCAAGTCATTTGTAACAATTTGATTGTTAATTGTTGTAAATACAACTTACTGTATTTCAATCAGCTAACCCACCTGGTTAATTTGGCCTTGGGGTATATTCACTCTGATTGAAAACTAATCAAGATCTATAGCTATATACAAACTCAGCCAAGTTTTCTTGTGCTCCAACCGAGTCTGTGATTACACAATACTCTGTACCAGCTGGTACTATTGTAATCTGAACCCACTGGTAGATTAGGATCTTGTCTTGTGACTCCCCAAAACAAACACAAGATACAGTTTATTAAGAAAAGGTGACCAATTGAAAGTCTTCATATGTATATTTTAGAATTTGGCTGAACTAAAAATAAGAACAAATTTCATTTCCTTGCTTGGAGCATTATCAATTATCAAATATCTACCTCTAGTTTTTATTCTCACAACATCACCACTAACAATAACATTAGTTGATTAGTTGAACCATTAGACATAAGAACATTTACTATAGAAAATGATAATAGTAACTAAGATGAAGTTGAACATTTCTCTCAACCTACTGTACATGTATTAATTAAGGTTTTTGTGTGGCATACAAATTTTCTTTTTTTTCTTTAGGAGATAAGAAATGTTTCCATAAATGTTTATAAATTTAAAATTTGCAGGCTACTTCATTTTTGGCCTACAAATCTGATCTTTTGTCCTATGTTTTGCCAATCAGTAAGCCCTTTATTCATACCCTGATTAAAGGAAATATACAATTATGTAATGTAGGGAGACTATAATTATTATTATGTAATCGTGGGAACTTTCAGGGTTAATATACTTTTGCAGGCACTAAATTCAAGGACACTTTTTAAAGTTGAATTCAAGAACTTTCACGGATTTTCTCTCCAAAGGAAACTGGCCTAAAGCAAAGCTATCTCAACCCACAAATTAGGATAAAGCTTTGTCATGATAATAACAGTACACATGTAGAACAACTGTCCTTTACAAAACTTAATAATAATTGTTTAGAGTAAGACAGATAACTGGTCAGAGAAACATAAAATAATACTGTATGATTGTAGAGTTCAACAACTTTCAAGGACCAAAACCATAATTCAAGGGTTTTCAAGTCCTTGAAAAACGAAAATCAAACTTTAGGACTTTCATTTCAAGACTATATTAGACCAGTGAATTTGTTCACCAGGTCGCTGGCTAAATCTTTTCTTCTATGTTCTAAAAGGCCATGTGACCAACTTTATTCTACTTCTTGTGTTTTAGATTTTTCCAGGCCAATGTTAAGGGCCAGAGGCCACAAAAAAAGAAAAGGTGTCACAAGATTTTCATTAACACAAAAAACAAAATGTTACTGGTACAGCTATATTCAAAAACCTTTCGGCATGATGCAGGAGACACAGGTCTATATTACAGTATATTAAGGTTTATTCACCTAAGGCAGTTTCTTTAATTAAAATAAAAAGTCCATCTCATTGAATAAAAAAATACATGGATTGGTTATTTCAATTTTTCTTTCATTGTGGACCTTTGTTTTGCATTTATGCAAAAATTGGGCCCCGAGTTTGTAAAACAAGAAATACAATTGGTATGAATTTATTAGGTATACATGTATTACTGGCAAATAATGCACAGTCACATACCAAGATCATGCCTTATGCTTTTACAGGTAGGACTCCTACATGTACTGCAACACATGATAACCAGAGGGGGGTACTCCCAAATAATAAATTATAAGCTACACAGGCCCGTAGCCAGGATTTTTGTCGGGGGGGTGCAAATTTTGTAAACTCGGACTCTTAAAAAGCCCCATTCATAGTATTGGACAAGCACTTAAAGCCGTTTTTTTTTCGTTTCGGCCGTTTTTTTTTTTAGTAGTTTCGATTTTTGTTAACACTAACTGCTACGATAAACCTATTCGGGCTTCTTCATCATCTTCTTAAACTTCCAAATGCGGACCTTTTTGGGTCCGTGGGGGGGGTGCGTACGCACCCCGCACACCCCCCTGCCTACGGGCCTGCTACATGGAAAAGTGCCGCCCTTTGTGGTACTTTTTCAACCTTTTGAGCACAAACAGGATAGAACTATATAACACTTTTGCATTTTTGAAGTCTATCATAAACAGAACCCCTATAAGGCTATAAAAATTACTTCCAGTGAATAAAATTAATGTGTGAAGCTTGAGCTGGAAATCATGAACAGGGTATGAAGCTCTGAGAATTTTTCTCATAAGCATGTTCATGGTCAGGATCTGAGAGTCTGGGCGACATTACCCAAACTTATATTGAATACCCCCTCCGTCCCCCCCCCATCCTCACCAGAGCACGATGACAACCCCAAGGGTCATATGTGTATAAGTTTTGAATATACATTACTTCAACAATCTCCTTACCTGTATCAAAGGAACTGGTCTGAGAGAGACCTTTTCTTGTGCAGGTGGGGTGTGTGTAGGGGCGGCAGGCAATTTCTTCTCGACTTTCCTTAACTTTGCCCCTGAGAGGATTCCTTGATTGATGATACTACCAAAACCAACACCTCCAAACCTGGACTTCCGTTTCTCTTCCTCTTCCTGCTGTTCTGCCGCAGCATCAACAGACACCTCACCATCAACCTGGTCCTTTACCTCGGGTTCAGGGACATGCATGTCGTCATAAATATCTTGCGTTGGTTCATCAGGAACTGGAGGGGGAACTGATCAGATATGCTCCAGTTAAACATATTGCTCTTCCCAAAATTATTAACTGTTATCTTCTTCTTACACTATCAGTATACAATAAGCTGAACAGTTACTATGAGATGAAATCAAAATTCTTCCAACTGATTTCTAAGAATTGTATGAAGATAAGTAATGAGAATTTATTTAGCATTTGGCATGAAAATTATAGGTGTCTTGCAGTACTTCTTCACCCCCAGATACCGAAATCAGACCACTTGGTAAAATGTTCTCTAGTTTTTTGTTAATTTTTAATCACTACTGGATAGGTTTTTTCAATCCATCTCCAAATTTTTTCTTTTGCCAGTTGACTGGTTTGACTTATTATAAAGTTAATAATAAATATTACTGTAAATTATGCTTTTTAAAAACAATTTAAGTAAGTCCAAAATATGATAGAGAATCATTGGACCATGCTACTGGTACTCATTGAAAATTTGAGCACGGTACAGTATGTCAAATAATTTAAAAAAACTTAGTACTCTTTATTATAAAAAATAGTCAAGCACCTGGTTCTGCTGGGGGTGCAGATGGGGTCTTCTCTGTTTTATCATTGGTGGCTGCAATCGATCCACTTGGTTTTTCTTCAGGTAACAATTCACAAAAGTTATCTGGGAACACTCCAATCTTGCCATTTAATGAACCCTGCCACCAGCCAGGCTCAATATCAGACAATACATCAACAACATCGTCAATTTTCAATGTGAGTTCATCATCAGCAGTTGCATCATAAGCAAATCGGACAATGGCTTTACGACCTGCAATAGCTGGAGAGGAAAAAAGTTAAGTTACCATCGGTGACAATCAAAATCAATCACCTTGTGAAAGTATTTCTTGTAACAGTGTTAGTAAATACATGTACACATCTAGTGTGTGTGCAAGACACACTGGAGTCACCTTTAAGTGATGGAATCTCAGGTACTAAATATATATTAATTTTGGGATTTGAAATTCAGTTGAGTTGATGATTTTTGGGGTTGCAAGATTTGATTTGATTTATTTTATTTTATTTTTATTTTGTTTGTCACAGATTTACACAATAAACAAAAAGGGAAAAAAAGTGTGACAGGGATAAGGAAACAGGACATAATCCCAATTGATATCCTACCCTTCTA
>JAOBYE010706894.1:0-11413 GCA_025403585.1 Parazoanthus swiftii
CAAACAAAAAGGCGGAATAGGGTTAAGGGAATTTACTGGGAAAATGCTAAAAAATAAAATTTTCGAAAAAACCAAAGATGGCAGCTAAGATGGTTGACATGTTTTCCAATGATTGTTGCCATAGCAACAGTTTTTAATAGAATATTTTATTATTGTCATGGAAAGTAACAAACTTTTAAAGCTGCTTACATGCCAAATGAGCAGCTTTTATCTTAAATCATTTCGAAAATTTTTTTTTTTTGGGGGGGGGGGGATCAAATGACCGTCTTGTCCCATGTCCTTAGTTCCTAGGGCTTTCGCTCAGGAGGTGTTACTTGGGATATTTATAACATCACTTGATGTATCTATAAACCTTAATTTTACTCTTGCAAAACAGCATTACTATCATGTATACTTTTTTCTTATTTCAACGATAATGTAAATGTCTTTGTTGTAAAGCAAGCGTAGTAATTTTAAAACATACTATCTGGGACTAATTCCCCAGTTAGGAAATCAGTTGCAATTCAATAACTATTTTTGAAGATCGTATTGTTGTCTTCTGTACAATTCAAACTTGTTTTACGTTATTGTATTACATGTGACATCATAGTAGAATAAGGCAAATGCTGCTCGAGCTGTTATGTACTTTTTTTGTTATTGTATTACATGTGACGTCATAATGGAATAAGGCAAACGCTACTCGAGCTGTTATGTACTCTTTTTGTTATTTTATTACATGTGACGTCATAGTGGAATAAGGCAAACGCTACTCGAGCTAAAATAAACTCACTTGGTGCAAGGTGCAATCGGTTATTGGCGTTAGCCTTTTTAAATCATTTAAGGGGAAATTATTTTTACTCTTCCCCTCCCCCCCGGGGGGTTTCCGACCTAAAATCTAAAGCGTTGCACCAAATAAAAAGGAAACAGCATTACCTGTGGTGCATTTAATAAGACATCTTTTAGATAACGTCCTCACATATTTTATGCAAAAAAATCTATGCAACCGTTTTCACAAAATTCCATTTTTTTCTTTTGCATTTTTTTATGAAAATGTTGCTAATAACGGCTATAATTACATATTTTCTAGAAATTTCCATTAACTTTGCTTGTAACTTTGCAAAAAAAATACAAGTTCTTTTAAAAATCCGAGACTGCGGCTAAGTTAACAGACATATTTCGAAGTTGCCATAGCAACAGTTCTTAATAAAATATTATTGCTGCCATAGAAAGTAAATTGGCGATGCCAAAGCTGCTCGCGTGCCAAACGGCCAGCTTTTAACTGTAGCCATTTTAAAAACCAAATACTTCCTCTCCCACAAACGTTGGCGATTCTTCAAAAGCCCAAACGTTTAAGGGTTAATAAACGCAAGCGTTTTTTGTTGACTCGTCGTGTATATTTAATCGTTGTATGTTGAACGTAGAATGAGTTACTATGGTGCAACAATTAATCTTTTATAATCAGATACGAAACAGCAGTTATTATCGTATGAAATTTTCCTTCCCCGCATATAGATTCGATCATGCTTTTGTCCACACTTCAACACCTATACGTTTCTTGATAGTTAGAGCAATTCTCTGAATGAGGAACGAAACTGTTTGTTTCGTCTTATAGTTTGCTGTTTTATTTGCTGATGTGAGCTCAAAACTATAGAATATTCTACACTTGCCTTGAAAAAACACCAATTTCATGAGAACAACGTGGAATGTTTAACCATTGGCTGGGATACGTCAAACCCACGGATATGTTTACTGATTGTTAGGGGGAAAATAGTTTTGTCACGACTCCGAAAATATTTAAAAATATATTTAGATAATAGTCTTTCTTATTAGAAACGTATAGAGCTTTACCTGTCTAGAACAAACTGGTTTGAAAAAAAAACCTTCGCTCCGATTTGTTTTTTGAGTTTTCCCTTGAAATATCTTTTACTAAACAGTTGTTATCTTGTCTGTCAAAAACTAATGTTGATTTCCTCTTAAAAACATAATGGCCTGCGTCTCGAATTTCAAAATGTTTTAATTATTAAGGTGTATTTTGATGTATATAATAGTTTCAGCTACAGGAGTTTCATACTGTCGGAAGACTCGTTAGCTCTTAAAACATCTGTTTTGACTAAGGACTAAGTTCTCTCCGGGAAGATTGATTTACTCCACAGAAATAGCACGCGGTAGGTAACTTTGTTCACCTGGTATGAAAATTAAACTAATAAGCAATATTCAAAAAGACGACAAAATTGTTACATCCAGTAACATTGTAATTAGGCAAGTGACGGGTTTTTGTGTTCCATTTTGTCTTTTTAAAAGGTCTACTTTGACGGTCTTTTGTGCTGCAAATTCAAAAATAGTATTTTTTATAAAAGAGACTAGTAAACAATTTCTGATCTTGAGAGATCTCACTGAAAGCAACGCGAACATAATTCTCAGTAGATACACCTGACAACACAAGCTGTCCATGTAGCACTTTTCTTATATAATCTGAAGTTTATAATTTAGCGAACCTTGTTTCAAAGTCCTCCTCCTCGTTTGAAGTGCGTGCTGAGTCGGTCATAATCCGCCGAGATAACATCTCTCTTTCGTGCAGTTTGTCTGAAAGTGGCAACCCTACTTAGATGCGAATCTTATGGAAATCGAAGCCAGGCTGAAAGCGATTGAGATTCTATCAAGAAATCTGCAAAGGGTTTAACTGACCTTAAATGATTTTAATTGAGAGTATTTTGCTTCAATACATGTAATTCATGTTTGTTTCGTCCATTTCAATAATGTTTTCCAGGAACGATGTTCAGGTAAATTTGTCACTTCCAGTGAGTTCTTGACAAAAGTAGCTCGAGAAGTTGTCCAAGTTATTTCGGCTAATAATCCAAATCGTCAATCAACGCTGAGAATATTTCACCTATTGAGCAGTGTAGGAAAATTCCAGAGAAGCTGGTAAACACCATAGAAAAATCTCCAGTTTTTGAAATCGTTTAAATTTAGTGTCTATAACATAAGTCAATGATAGATATTCTCGAAGCGTACAAATATCATCCTGAGTTGATGGATACAAACGTCTCGTGAGTTTTTCAAAACTTCGGAGTTTCTTCATGGATTTTGAAAATGACCTTCAGCTTCTTTGCTGAACAGAGCTTTAGTAAAAAGTATTGTCGTGCATAAGAAAATCCTAAACACAGCCTAATAAAAGCACATATGCATTTCTCTCTTTTGTCTTAGCGCTGACATCTGAACGTAATAATGCTTGCAGAATAGGACGAGTGACCAATAAAGCAATTTGACAACATTTCCTTTCACCGTGCATCTAATTTAGTGCAACGTCCAGTTGACTATTCAAAAGGGTATTATGATCATTAGTTCTGTTTTTGAAAAAGCAAGTTTCCGATCATCAACATAACAAAAGCCCACACAATCGTGTTTCTTCGCACGGTTGCTATGCTGTCCTCGCCGCAGGATATACGCACGGCTCTTCGTTGAATACGAAAAGGGAACTGAACAACAACCAGGACGAGATTTCGCCAAACTGAAAGAAACGAAGCTTTATCAAAAGCTTACTCACGCGTTGTTACAAGTTTATTGCAAAAAACATGAGAATACCTTAATCAAAACTTCTTTCGGGATCTATGGACTGCTGCGGAAGACAAGTCGATGGCATGGAGTTGACAACTAAACCGAATAGTGGATATTTCTGCGTATGTAAAGGCGTTGATCAAAGCTTTATTGAGGCCAACGGCAACGGTCGTACGTTGAGGTTTGAAAATTATTTATTTATTTTTGAGATTTTTGCTATTGAAATCAACATTTTTACATTTTCCGAGGCACCTGCTTCGGAGCCGTACTGCCACTTCATTAGACTTCGAGATTTTATTGAATATATACCGCAAATGGAAGAAAATCATGCAAACACACTCCTTACCGTGATTTTAAACAGATTCAAGTATTTGTCCTTCAAAACATATTTTTGAAATTCGGTTTGTTTTTTCTCAAAATTTGAGGGATTAAGACTGATCAAAAGATGTATGAGCTATTCATAAAACTCTGTACATGTGTAGTAATTACATTTGTAAAATTTTCCGGCAACGGGTATTCTGAACTGCTGAAGAGCCGACTTAGAAAAATCCTTTTACCCATTTTTTGATCTTAAATGTTCAAAAGATATCAAGGGTTATTGTAAAAGCAATTCAGAAGTTACATTTCGTCAATGGCTTCACTCTAATTTTTCTGAAATGGCTTGAAAATATTGAATATAAACGGTTAAAGCAACAGAAAGTATGACAGGAGAAGTCTTTTGTTTCCGCAGTTCACAAAGGCGTTTTATCAACGATCTTTGAGTCATATGATTGTAAAGCTTATCACTACTTCATTCTAGAAACTGCCTATTTTGTTGTTACATTGGCTGGTCATGATACTGATACAAGAATTTTGATGTATATACTCCCATTTTACCACAAATATTCTTGTACAATTATACATCTGTGTATGACTGACAACTATGTTATATTCGTGCTATATTACCACCAGTTGTAAAATCAAATCGTGCCCTCAACTACTGTTGATGCACGATGCCTTAATTAAATGGGCAAATTATGCCTTCCTCGCAATAACACTTTTTCGCAAGAAATAAGTCCTAGCGCTGTCCAAAGTAAACTGTGTTTATATTCGTATATTTTGTTTGAGCAAGTCTTATCTTGAATCAAGAACCACAGACGTATACTTCAATTTTCAATCCGCATTTACACGGCATTTCAGGTAATGCCAACGAGCAAACTATAAAAAGAAAACGTCGTCGAAGCAAATCAGTTTAGTTCAAATATTCTAAACATTTCATTGAATAAACAAACTGTATTTTCGATGTAATAAGTTCCTTTTCGTTTCTGAGGGATTTATAAAACTTTGAAACGAAAATCAGAGCTGTATTATACTGCTGCTGATAACATATAATATTTTGAACTACAAGCTTAATTATGATTCTCTACCACAATTACTAGCTCTCGGCTTGAAAGCGATTTATGCGCAGCTGGAAACGAGGTTTTTACTAATTGAGTTGTGTATATACATATCATATATAGATAGGAATTGCAATTACAATTTTACATCAATTATACAAAATATTCCGAGTAAAAGGAACAGTGTAATAATATGAAAACATATGAAAACATAGGCGGTACGTTGACTGTTTTACGGTGCTGTAATTCAACAAAAGAAGCGGAAGCATCCGTGGTTCAAGTTATTCAAGCAATACGCTTTAATCGTTAACACAGATATAAAGCAAGTCTCTGATTACTCGTGTTTGCAAATTGTGTTTTGCACCTGATATGCACAATAATCGTACTTGATCAGAAACTTTACTAAGTTACGTATCTAATAACGCGAGTGCAACATGTCCTTTTTTTCTAAGTTTATACCAAAACTTAATTAGAAAAAAACAGTTTAATCTGCCGCAGGCAAAACAGAGAAGACTTTTGCTTGGTATCAGTGACCTTCTGCAAAACGTGTGTTTTCACTAGAGAGGAATTGATTAAGGGAAACGATGTTTCAATTGACGCTGCAACTGAACTGGACAGACTGAAAATTAATTGTTGTTTAATTCGAAGAAAAAAGGGTCCGCGAATTTGCAGACAATTTGTCTGATGACAATAATAAGTTCGACGTGGTTTCAAAAATGGCCTTTTCATATCAGTGTTTGTCTTGTGATTTAATGCATGTGATTGGAGATTGAAAAATCGATAACATTTTGGGGGTTTAAATTTTAAATTTTGCTATTTATTGACAAGATTATTATTTATTTTTACTCGACAGATATCAGGAGGTTATATCCAATCTTCTAGGACAAGAGAGAAACTTGTTCGAATCTCTTTGACCCCAGTCAAGTGATCCACGTACACAAACCCAGCGGCACTTTTCAAAAAGGTGATTTCAAATCCGATAAACAGGAAATCAGATGTTACTGTCGAAGATCAAAGTTTGAGATAAAAACAAGCGCTTATTGGAGCCAACATTTCACTTGCGCCAGTTACTAAAATTACAGCAGCAGTTTTCGCTCATTTGTAATACCTTGACTGATTTGAAACAGCTGCAGTTGTTTTAAGGCGTTGGAAAAAGCCGAATTCGGAGTCGTAGGTGAATCAACTCCGTTGGACAAGAGTAAGCAAGCAACTCAACCAGAGGACATCAATAGACTAAAAATTACAATATTATGGATAAAAACATGACAAACAATACAATTCAAGCGCTGCCGGCCAACAACAGCGTAATTCCTGATCTTATGTTGGCATCGTACATTATCGCAATGATACTCGGCTCAACGGGGAATACCTTGGTATTGATTGTAGTGGTGGGAAAACGAGCCAGGAGAACAGTTAATGACATTTTCATCATGAATCTTGCTGTCAGTGACCTGCTGTTTATCTGCTTCTTACCGCTTCTCATCTACGAGAACTTGGCCGAGAGACAGGTTGAGAAAAATGTCGGCCTTTGCAAGTTTATATCTCCCACAATCACAACAACGTACGTATTGAGCATATTCACGTTGACGTCCATGTCTGTTCACCGATGCCAAGTGATTGTCAACCCGTTCAAGCGGGATCTCTCTCAGAAAAAGTCAGCCATATGGATTGCCGTGATTTGGTTGTTATCATTTATTGTGATTTTGCCGCTCATAATAGTTAACACTGTGGACCCGAAGGATACAACCAGGTGCTATGAGGACTGGCCGTCTGAACAATACAGAAAAGGTTATACGGTAACTCTCTTCGTGATTCAGTATGTCGTTCCGTTGTTTGTAATTGCCGTGTCGTATATTCGCATCGGCCTCGACCTAAACCGCTCCTCCTCAAGCGGTGGTAGTTACAAACTTCCTAACAGTGCCATTTGCCGCGCTCGGAGGAGCGAAAACCTCCAAGTGATCAAAACACTTGCAACCATAGTTACTCTCTTTGCCCTCTTCATGCTGCCCGGACAAATTTCTTGGTTAATTCTAGACTTCGGGGCAGCGGAGCACAAAAAGGTTGCTATGAATATGATAGATTACACGTTACCTGTAACCATATTTCATAGTTGTTTGAACCCCCTCGTGTATGGTACGGTAACACGTCAATTCCGACGGGACTACATGCGATATCTTTCGCATCTCCTGTGTTGCTGTCCTGATATTAAAAACAAAGCAATCTCGCGCTTCGGGAGCCCGCGAATCACGGAAGCCAGCCCACAACAAAGTAGGCGAAACAAAGACAACGAGTCTCAGTTTGGAGGAAGCAATGAACGGTTTAGCAACGGAGCCAGTGTACCCCTCTTTACCAAACTGACAACAGTTGATAGCAGTGCCTCGCCCAGCAGGACTGGAAACAATAATTCTGCAAGCCTTCTGTCCCCTCTGTAAATCGGTACTGAGATGAAACTCGGTATTTTTGCAAAAGACTGGCTGTAAATATGAAATGATTAGGAAGTTAGTAGTATAAAAGAATAGGACGACATATAATCTTTGCTGACCTTACCCAGTTTTCTACTGCCACTTTTTTGATTCAAGAGAAATTTGGATTTGAAACGCAGCGTAATTTTTGCTTACGCAGGTTATTAGTTTTTGGCGGGTAACTGACTTGTATTGGATCAACTTGGTTGTTTGTTTTCATATATTGTATTGTTACTTGAAATGTGTATTATCTGCATTCAAAGGGGTGGGATGGCAGTAAGCAGCATTCAGTAACAACAGAGGAAACAATTGACACTCAGTTCGCAATCAATATGATGACTAGCTAGAATTGACTTACTGGCATGCTCCTTTTTAAACCATAAATAGCACGGGAACATTTGAAACAACAATATAAAAATGGTTTTATTATGAATACAATATAGATTGCGGCATGAGGTTGCATGAAACCGACAGTAGAAATTAAACTGATGGCGTGATATTACCTAAAATAATTACCCCCATCTAAAGTAGTTAACTTCAGTCCTGATTAATTTCATTCTCAAAACTTTGTAAATAGTAAAAAAGGAGTCAGTGGAATTCGAGAAGGGCTTAATTGCAAAACGGGCAAAAACTGGGAAAAATGAGTGCAAACAGAACAACTTTTTATCGTTGTCTGACTTATTCTAACTCTGAAATCTGCTATACTGACTGTCATCTTTTAACTTTAAAAAAGTATCTTACCTGGGGTATCATCCATTGGACGTATTTTTACTTTGTATAGTTTCTTAAAATCTTTCTACTTTTTTTATGAAAATACAGAATATAGGATCATATGCTTTTTTTTGCGCATTCAAAGTCCAATATTGGGATAGATACTATTCAGTTCGGTCATAGTGACAGAGTGCTATGTACAGAATATCGCTCAATTGATTATATTGTGCTGTATCAAAAGCAAATGCTTTCAAAACGTGTGTTCTTTGCTTATTTAGAAATGCACATATAAGCGGCAATAGTTCCATTTTTTTCTTCTTCGCGCCAAATTGTTAGCATATGGAAACTGTTCAATTTTGCGGTTAAATGCATTTTAAATTCAAGGTTGTCTGACAGGTTGTAAGTATCGGCTGTCGTGATGCTTGTAATCAGTATTGCTGCGTTTAACACGTATCATAATCTGGCTGTAATCCGATTATTCGTGAAGCGCAAAGAAAGATATCTTAACATTGTCTTGCCGTTGGTACTTCCATAAGCCTACTCTTGGGCAGAAACTCGCCATCAATTGCAAGACACTACTCACAATTGTAAGCAAGCATTCCTTAATCGTGGTTTTGACTTAACACCTTTACTTGCAAAAGATCCTTCCATTTAATTTTAAACTGGCCTTTTAGCTAAACTCAAGAAAGACTCTTTCTTGTACTATATTTGTGCATTTCTTGTATAGTAAATAAAACCAAGACATTGAGACATGTTCTTGCTTCCGCTTCAAGTCACAAAGTTATATTCTCGAACGTGAGTGGAAATTGTTTAAAAGGGCAGAAAAAGCAACACTGTACAAAACTAGTCAAATAAATCAATAGAAAAACGAAAACAACGCCAGAGTTTAGGAACATGGTTACCTTCTGCGCTATCGTGTTTTGATTTCAATTTTCAAGATTCTGCTTTTGTCAAAATTGTTTAAATCGTTCTACTAGCTCCTTGAAAGATACAAATAGTAAGGACCATGCACCTTAGTGTGTTTTTTGGCATATTTAAAAGTCCGTTACTGGGATGGATACTGCTCTACTCGTCAGAGTGATACATCTGATGTTCATATTAATTAAACTTGTGTTATACAATAATCAAATGCGTTCATAATGTGCGTTTAATCCTTACAATTATATTAAACTGATATAAGCTTTATTTTTTTTACAAGAACCAGTAAATTTGGCCGAGGCTCATTGTTCTTAAGTTTTCGGCGATTTGAGCCTCAAATTGTTCTTAAATTGTTTCATATTTCTATATGTGGTTTAAATCGAATAAAAACTAAACTTAAGGTATTGCAATACATTTGTTGGAAAACGTATTGCTTTGCGGATGTATTTTCGACCAACTCATCCCCCAGATTTAACAAGGACTCACTGTGTTATTTTCCCGAGACAATTTCCAGTGAACCTCAGCTTGTTCTTAAATTGTTCTTAAACTTTGGCCAACCTGAGCCTTGTTGTTCTTATTAAGTTGTTCTTATAAAAAAAATGCATGTTCACAAATGTGGCAATAGTTTTCTCGTCTTCCTGTTCGTGTTTGTTGGCATTTGGCAACTGCATGTTTAAATTTGCATGTACCTCATTATTTATTTGCGAGCTAGTGATTAAACCAATAAACGTATTTAAGAGAGTACAAGGTTATCTTGCGGCTTGCAAAACAATCTGGAAAAAAATATAATACAAATGTCTAGAGGAATCTCGTATGGCGATGCTCATTTATAACCTGCAGTTTTGTCATGTTTTGGTACATCTGCTCAAATGAGCGCTTATCTTTTTTAGCACTCTATTTCATAAAGCGCAAAATGACAACCTAACATTATTTAGCTGTCCTGTTTATATACATATATACATTTTCGCCTTACTTTGCGAACATTTGATGCGAGATTCCTCTCTCCGGCCTTTTTTCTACATGAACTTTTAGTTTTTACGCCGCGGTTAAATATTCATGTGTTATTAACAGCTTTTTGGAATTTTGGTCTGTACAAATACATTCGAAAGGCTGATCTTAACTCTCACCCAAATGGCGATGCTTTAACCTGTTGATCAAAACCAAATGGCAAAAATGCGAAAATTGCACTACTCTCTCCCGATATTTAGGAGCTGTTTAAAATTCAGCAGAACGAAACTGCGTTCAATTCTCAATCCCAGCTTGAGGTGTGTTCTCAAAAGATGTTATTAAATTTTGTCATTTATGAGCATCAACATTCTTTTATAAAAGATTCTCAAAAGAGATGGTAGGCCTCTTTCTCGTAAACACATTTAATCTTCATAAATATTCTTGACTAATTAATGCCACTCGGTAATGTAAGATTGATGTAATTGAATGATTGTAGTATTATAAATGATCATCAAGGCAATGGGATACAAGCGGATAATTACAGGGAGATTCAGACTGATACTTAAAGCAAGTCATAGCTCAAGAAATTTGACATACGTTCTGTGTTAACACTCAATATATAATAGTAAGAAACCCAAAGGCGTTGTGGAGTATAACACATTACCACCGTCGGGCAAACTAGGCAACGTTTCAAGTTGCTATTATAAACAATCAGACGTGAATCTACGGGCCGCCTATTTAGTAATTAAGAAAAGCAGACCTTGACTTTTCTGCGTGATCGATCAGTTTTGCGTTCTTTGATACACATACAGTCACAAATTAAACAACCTATACTCGGCAAGGCTCGGTCCTGACATATTTGTTGCTTTGATACCGAGTTTCAGTAACAACAAGCAAATTAAGCTAATATAAATTATTTAGAATTAAATTAGGGGAAAAACGATTATATCAGTTGTATTTGATTTATTTATGGCAATTAATGAAGATCAAAGAGTCAAACGTCTTTATTTGTAAGTCTGTCAAGATGCATTTTTAGACTGAAACAGACACGAAAGTTTTGAAAATGTTTTGAGACAACCATGCATGCGATGTTCCAGCTGAAGTTCAGCTAAGTGGCTGTGTTCGAACATGTGGTTATGTGTACCAGAACGTTGTGTTTCTTTACTTCGATGGTTCAGCGATTGCGGCGCAATTTCTCTTTGTGGTATTCAGATGTGAAGAAAATAAGGGGAGGGTCTTTAAGAAATTCGATGTAGCAAGAAACTAAGGAAAGGATATTGCAATCATAAAAGGGTGTTATTATTTCAAAGGTTTTTGAGTTAAAGTTTAGAAGCCTTTACGTCGAGTTATTTTGAGTCAGAACGGTTGTAAAATGTTTGGGAGGAACTTCAAGTTTTAAGTCTCTACAAGGAGCAGAGTTTTACCTAAGGATATGATATGTGTAGAGAAACGGCTTAGTAATAT